>NDGN011443144.1:0-11597 GCA_002564285.1 Tympanoctomys barrerae
TAGCGATTTGTTTTGAAACTGTCTAATTGCTATTTGTTTATCAATAAAATTCTGAAAAAAAATTTCTTCTACAGTAAGATCTGCTTATTGTTGATTGATTGTGTATTTCCAGCCTGTAGTAGATTCAAGAAGGACAGGAATATTATGTTTTCTTCATTGGCATGTTCTAAGTAGTATAGCAATATCAATCGTCTCTGTATTTCTTGTACTCTATAAATAGGTGTAAGTGATTGAGAAAAATGCTAGTTATCATTTTTATATGATCAATAACTTCCAGTAATACAAGTTACTCTGTTGACCATCCCCACATCAAATTATGTAGAATTACATCAAGCAAAGTACATTTGTCATAGATAGAACACTTTTGAATATCAACCTTGCAGGATGAGAGTGGGAAATATCAACCTTATAGTTATTCAGTAAGTTTACAACAAATTTTTCTCAAAAGATTCTATTCTGACACACAGTTAAACTTAATATCTATGAACCATATTAGTTTACATCATACAGCTAAATATTTATAATGGGAATTTATTGAACCATTTAAAGAAAAGAAATAAAAAATGCCTGCTTAGATATATTTCATGGGGCCATTTCTGTAATCCTAAAGTTACAGGCCCTTAAAGATGTGATGAAATAGCTATTATGTTACATACCTTGGTCCAGTGCAAGCCAGTATTCTTTGTGGGACCATTTTCTGACCTCCTGAGGAATCTTGCGTTGGCACTGCTCATTCAAACCTTCAGAAGAGCCCACTGGAGACCATATAGGTTATATTTTTAATTATTGAACTGCATGCCATACAATCATCAAACTGCAGACCTTGACAATGTGGGAACTCATTAATGGCAATTCCCTACCTGTGGTAGCCACAGTTTTCCCATCATTATAAAAATCTTCCACTGTGTAATCAGTTAGAATTTAATTCAGCTCAGGATTAATCTGAAAGTCTGTGCCTGAGCATTTCTCTTGTGACACCGCTGAGGATTAGCAAAAGCTATATTTGAATCCTAGGGATCAGGACAACAGAGGAGAGAAAGAAGAGGGTGAGCTAGGGCTGCCAAAAGAAAAGCAGACTCTCGTGGTACATCTGTTTTATCCCCTTCACATCTATAAATTCTGGAAGACTGGTTTATTTTGGAAAATTAGTCTTTTCCTTAGCTTACATTACAGTTTGCAAAAGCAGTCCACATGAAAATGTCTATACAAAAGTTGCCATAGTGTACTTTTATAAGTGCTTACATTTTGTGTAAGGCTAAGGAGAGAAATAAAATATGATTCCTAGTTTTTCCCTTGGAAAGATTCCAGCATCCACCCACCAAGCTTGAGGCTATTTGATCTCTGCCTTGCTTCACTCCTTTGGAAGCAGTGAAATTGGGATAGGTAATATTTATAGATGTCCTCAGGTGGTCATGTGTGGAAGCATTTGAAGAACTGCTATTTTATATCAGACATTCCTACAAAATTTATGTAATCAACAAAGAAACATTTTTCAGACTAAGAGAGAAGAGCTTCAACATAACCTCCTAGCATGGATTGAAAGACTGTGCCATAGGTTAACAGCTTAAATCCTGGGTCAGCTGCCTGGATACAGTCCGTAACTCTACCACTTATTAGACAAAATTGGTATGTCACTTAGCCTTTATTTGCTCCTAGTTTTTTTTTAAAGAATAAGCTCACATTTTCCTTATGTAGATATTTTAGGAATTATTAAATAATACTGATTAGGCTTCTATAATAGAATACCACAAAACAAGTGTCTTAAATACTATAAATATATTTTCTCTTGTAAGAACATCCGATGCTGTTGTATTAAGGCCTCATCCTGCTGGTGTACTTTAACATAAGTTATCTCCATAAAGTCCCAGAGTCCAAATACGGTCCTGTTAGTGGTGAGGGCTTTAACCTATACATCTAAGAGATCATAATTTTATATATATATATATATATATATATATATACCTGCCGCACAGTATATGCAAGATAACTACTAACTCTCATTATGCAGTATACTTTTACTGTCCTATCAGGCATGTATTTGAATGAGCCAATATTTATCATTGCGACTGGTTAAAATTCTAGTTTATGAGTAGAGATAAGTCTACATAGATAAATCCCAAGAGAGCATTATTAAAAGATGATTGTGGTTTTGATTCTAGTGTAATATCTTATGTGCAGCCACATACTCTTGATGTGTCTTAGCTGATTCACACACTCTAAGAGGCACTTGGTCTCTTACAATCCACCTGTGATACAACTGTGATCAATGTTGTCAAGCTAAGAACTGTAGACCACGTCTAGTCAGTGATTTATTCACTTATAGCATGTGAGTTAAGAATTATTTTTAGGGCTGGGGAGGTAGCTCAGAGATCTAAGCACCTGACAGGCAAACTTGGAATCCAAGTTTGATCTCTGGTACCATATGCCATGCCAGTTCTAGAACCCCAGGAGTACCATACCAGCCACAGAAACCAGGTGGTGGTTCACACCTGCAATCCCAGTGCTGGGGAAGCTAAGACAGGAAGATCACTATGAGTGTGAGCTGCATAGCAAGACCTTGTACCAAATAAATAAACAAATAAATAAATAAATGGTTAAAAAAAAAAAGGAATGATTTTGAGACTGGTTGTAGTGATACATGGTTGTAATCCCAGCACTGGGAAGGATGGATGTGTGTGGAAGAATTGTTGGGAATGAGTTCAAGACATAGTGAGTTCAAGGCCAGACTGAACTATACAGTAACACAGTGAGATCTTATCTTGAAAAACAGAGAGAAAAGATGTTAAAAATTGTAAATTGAGGCAAAATTTAAAATGAAATAAATTTTTAAAAATGCATTCCTACATAGGAGACTGAGGCATACTGAAGCAAAGACCTTACATGGGCCTCATACATATCATAAGCCCTTTCTGAGTGAGATAGTTCTAAAGTCTATGGCCATTTCTCACCACCTTCTGAGAGCTACACTCTGTACAGTTTTACCAGGTTTTGTTATTGGGACCAAGTGGTGGTTTCTGAAACTGGTGACAATTGTGGTATTTCTACTTTATTTTGACGTTCCTCCCACTCAAGCAGAGACTGGTATTTATTGAGACTGTTGGGCTACTCCTCTTTGAAAACTTTCTTCCGTTTGATATCTTCCATGGATTGGGAGAGGAAAGAGAGAGCCTAAATTTCTATTGAAGAATACTTTCTATGTATCAAGTTCCATAAGATATTTTTCATATGTCAGCTTTTTAAACTCATAACTGTGTGGTTGAAAATAGTTATTTTTATGCTGCAGATTAAGGAAATTCACCTCAAAAGAGTTAATTTATTTGAATCCAAAGCCTTCTGGCTTCAGAATTCAAGGTCTTTCATCACATAAAAACAAAAAACCTGGCTGACTAGAACTGCATGTAACACAAGGGTAAACAGATATAAACGGCATTTCACTAAATAAAGCTCCCACTGTAAGTGTTCTGAGACATCTGTTTTGGTTTCCTCTCAGTTCTTAGCATATTCTGTATAGTTCTGTTGTCTGACAAATAGTGTCTAAGTTAGCAGTATATTGCACTAACACTGTCCTTGCTCAAATACAGGGTTGGACCCCATTCATTGGATCCATCTACTCAAATGTAAATATCGAGAAACCATATAATTTCTAATGTTAGGGGAAAAAAACAAACATGAATATGGCCATGGTTTCTACTTGCTTCTGCTTTACTCTTCCAGCCTTTCCTCTACATCAAGTTTGAACTTAGAAATCCTCAAAGGCTCTTCCTCAAAGCCTTGTCTATGACACAGAGCAGGGTGCAAACTTGTGCCTTCATGGAACAAACAAGAGAAACTGAATCATTAAGTACATGCCCATGAAAAAGTGTGCATTCAAAGAATAGGATGTAAAAAAAACATTTTAGAGATTTTTAAAAATTACCTAACACAAAACTCCCTAATTAGTGAAATACTTCAATTTGGATATCACTACTACATAGATGCGATGTATTATGCAATAGCAAATACAAAAAGAAAAAGAGCAATGTCAGTACCACACCAAATGAACTGTGAGAGTCAAATTCAAGCAAAGTCTTGACAATCTCAAGAGAGCAGAAAGGAAGCACTAGCTTGTATGGGTTTGGAACCACACTACTGATTACATGGGGTTCCTTCACTGAGTGTTCATCTGTTGGGAGCTTGGTCCTTGGTATGGTGAGAGCATAGAAGTTGATGCCTGTGGGATGTCCTTAGGTTCAGGGGGCATTGCTCTCTGAAGGGATTAAAGAAATTTTTATGTGACCTTGGGTCAGTTCTCACAAGAGCAATCTCTAAACCCCTGAGCCTGACCCGACTCTCTGCCTTCTTGTGTAGCAATTTAGCCACTCTTTTGGGAACACCTAATGCCCTGTGCTGTTATTGTTTGGATTCTAAATGTCCTCCTAAGGTCATAGTTTGAATGCTTCAACTCCAGCCTGGTTCTGGGAATGGATGGGACCTGTAAGAGGCACATTCTAATGGGAGGAAGTTGGGTCTTGGGGTGTGCCTCAAAGGATCTATGGGAACCCTGGCTCTTTTCTTCCTTTTAGACCTATTGACTCCCTCAGGTGAACATTTTCCTCCACCGTGAACTACATACTACAATATACTCTTTTGCCATCAGCCCAACTTCAACAGGGCCACGTGACTGGGGGCTGAAACTTTTGACACCAAGAGTCAAAACAACTATTTTTTCCTTCATGTTTCTTATCCAGGTAATGAGTCATGACAACAGAATGCCGATCAGCACATATGCAAGGTCCCCACCAGACTCAAGAAGCTGCCCTTAACCCTCCATAACTGTGATATTAAACCCAGATCTGTTATTTATAGTCACCAAGCCTGGAACACTTCATAATAGTAATAAAAATACAGTAATAGAAGGTAAAAAGACAAGAATAAAGAGACCAGTTTTCCCTTCAGTGACTTTCAAAACCAGCTCACAACTAAAGGTATATAAAGGATATTTGTTGCAGTGAAAATGTCTTTTTTGCATATTTTTGGTCCCACTGGCTTTGCTTTTCACAAGGAAGGTTTGCCCTCTAGACAGAAAGCAGAAGGTGATAAAAGAAGCTCCTTTTTTTCTTTCCTTTTTTTCCCTATATATTTAGTACAAGGTCTACATGGTCTCACTACATAGATAGGACTTGTAGTGATCCTTCCTGTTTTTCAGCCTCCCAAGCACTGGGATTACAGACACATACCACCATGCCCAGTCTCAGTTGCCCTCTCACTGTGACCCAGGAAGTGGGGCCAGCACAGCAGGCCAGGGATCGAACCCCTAGTCCATGAGATCTGCTGAGTTATCTGGCTGACTCTAAAAGAGGCTCCTGTCTAAGATTGGGGTTGTAAAAGCCAGAGTAAACTCTTAGGGTGCAGTGCTAGGGAAGTCAGTGTCATGAGTTTTGGGAACAGTAAAAGCAGCTAATAGATGATGCCCATAAAGGGACACAGGAATCGTTCAACCTGCCAAGCCATAGTGACTGCTGCCTCAAACCAAAGGGCACTTCCAGAGAGCTCAAAGATTTCTAAGAGGAATCACTAACTAGTGCACTCAGGAGGATGAATTGTAAGAGAATGAGCTCTAGCATTGTGTCTCTCAGTACCAGGAAAGTTCTGAAACCAGCTGTATAAAAAGTCTTACTGGGAGGTATCAAATTCCCAGCACTCTGGGAGACTGAGGCAGAAGGATTACAAATTCAAGCCCATCCTGGGCATCTTGGCAACTTAGTGAGACACTGTCTCAAAATAGACACTAAAAAAGAGCTAGGATGTAACTCAGTGGAATGTTCCTGGGCTCAGCCTTCAGGATGGTGAAACAACAGCCAGAAAAAGATACAGATTTCACAGGGACGCATAAACAGTGTACACACACACACACACACACACACACACAATCTAGTATTCCTACTGAAACTAAAAAAGGAAAGAGATCCCTACTGTAGTCTAAATGATTTAGACTACACAAAGTAAATTTCTAGTGGATTTCTAACTGGTGGGCAACTTATTACCCCCAGCTGAATTAAACTCTCATGGTGCTGGGTGTGGGAGGCCCACCTGAGGGTTGTTGCCAGCAGCATAAAAGGCAGAGCAGGAGAAGCTGCAAAAGCCCTCAGGGGTGCTGTTTGGAGAAGCTGTTGGAAGCTTCTTGCTCTCTTGGGCTGCTCTGCTGGAGGATCTTTCATGCTGGCTTTCCCAATGAACTTTGGAGAAGCTTGGGTCCTCATCTTGAACATCACTTCCTGGCTCCAGAGGGGAAGATGGTACACTGCTCAGCCTCATGGAGAAGCTTGTCGCATTGGCTTTCTTGATAAGAACTCGGCTTTCCTCGTTGTTAGAGGAGCTCAGGACCTCACTGTTGCTGAGGACAGCTGTGGTAGTTTTCAGGGTACTCTGGTGCTTGAGCATTGATTTTCAGCTCCAGTTCAGATCCCTCAGCCTGCTAGCATAGATCATTCGTCCCACTGGCATAGACTTCCTAGCTTCCACCAATGACCTTTGGGCCTTTCCAGCACAGATCCATGAAGCAGGCCTACATGAGACTTCACTGTGGGCACTAGGCCTCCAGTTGGACTTGTGGGAGACATTGTCAAGATCTCTAGGTTTTTGTGTAGACTCATGCAAGATATTAGGATCCAGGCCCTCAGCTGGAGTCTTTAGCATTTGGTTTGCATAGATTTCCTGCACCATATTTGATTCTTGGGTGATTCCTTATAAAATAATATCATACGGGGTTCGATCCCCGGCAGCACATGCCATGCCAGTCCTACCCCCAGGCATACTAAGCCAATCACCGAGACCAGGCATGATGGCATACTCCTGTAATCCTAGTTCTGGGGAGGCTGAAAATAGGAGAATCACTATGAGTCTGAGCTGTGTAGTGGGACCCTGTACCAAACACATAAGTAATAAAATAAAATAATAAAATGTGTCCTGTATTATATTGTTTGCCTTGAAAGAACCCCAAACCACAACAAGAAATAGTTTTAACATCAGATTACTTTAATTTAAAAATAACCATCTCATTTAAAATAGACAGGAATAAGATAGAAGTGTTTTTATCTCACTACAACTTAATGCTTATGCATCAATTCCTTCCCATCCCTTCTCCCCAGCCTCTGGTAATCACTCATTCTACTCTTAAATTCTATGAGTTCAATTTGCATATAGTCCACCTTTAAGTAAGATGACTCACTGTCTTTCTGTGTCTGGCTTATTTTACTTAAGAAAATGACCTGCAGTTACATGCATGTGGTTGCAAATGACGCAATTGTGTATGAATGATGTATTTTCTCTAACCATTCACCAGTTGCTGGACATTTAAGCTTCTATCTCTTGGCTGTCATGAGTATTGCTGCAAAAATCCTGACATTGGTTTTAGTTCCTTTTGACATATACTCTATGAGAGGGTCTCTGGATCATCTAGCAGTTTCATTTTGAATGTTTTGAGGAACCTCTCTCCTGATTTACATAATGGTTGCACTAATTTTGCCCCCACCAGCACCACACAGATGTTCAGTTTTCTCTGCATCCTTCCCAGTACTTGCTACCTTTCATGGTTTGGACAGTACCCGTTGATACTGGAGTAAGGTGGTGCTAGCTCCTTCTGGTTTTCATTTGCATTTCCTGTTGATTAGTACATTGAGTGTTTTTTTATATACTCTTTGACACTTTGTATGTATACTTAAGGAAATGTGTATAGATCTATTGAGCATATTTGAATAAGGTGTATTTTGCTATTGAACTTTTTGCATTCCTTACAAATTCTGGATATAGCTTTTCTCTCTAGTTTTTCTTGCACCTGACTTTATCCCTCTCTTCTTTTAATATCTGATCAACCTATTCCTTGAACTTTATTAGGTATTTTAGTTGAATTTCCAACGTTTTGAAACTTGAGATTCTGGAGTAAAGCACTGTCTTTCCATTTCATTTCTCAGTTAACCTTTATCCTAAGACAAGATCCTAAATGATTTAGACTACACAAAGTAAATTATTCTAAGATGCGAGAAGCAGAGAAAATTTAGGGGCCTAAATAAGTTGTTGCCCGGAAAGGTGTCCAATAGTGGCATCAAGGTTCCCAAGAGATGAGTCTCAGGGTCAGAGAGGCCCTGAAAGAAGAGTCAAGGACAAAGAAAACAGAGTCTGACCATTCCAGCGTGCTTCCGAAGGCACTGCTGATGGCCAGTGGGTTGGNAAAAAAAAAAAAAAAAAACGAAATTAGTTTTTTATGTTAAGGATGAATAACAATAATACAAGTTTGCTTTTGTGGTCATATCGAAGTCATAGCATGGAATTTGAAAGATACAAAGAAATGGTGGTGTTTCCTTATGCCAGGCAGAGGAGGAAGTTAGCATACACTGTAGCCACCTTCAGAGCCCTTGAACTCTATCCCTCGTGGATTCAGCGGGCTGCTCTGCCTATGATCCTGCTGGCTCTTGACCCCAAAAGCACTAGTGACACCAGAAGTGGTGAAAGCCCTTTGATTTGAACAGGTAAAAAGAAATTTTGCTAACTATATACTTGTATAGGACTGATTTACAAATTATAGGTGAAAGATGTGCCATACATCATTATTGATTTTAAATCAAGCTCATCTTTTGACTCTGAGTTATTATTGGGAGTCTCTTTTCTTTCACAAGATTGACATGAATATGATGAATTCTGGTAATATGTAGAAAATGAGGAAAAGACTCTCTTATATCTAGGGTGTCACATTGATGAACAATATTCATTTAATCCCAATCAATAAAAACTTTTATCCGTCAGCTTCAGAACTCCATTGTTTAGAAAGCCAAAGACATGATTGTAAACAAATACTAACCTGTGAGGATTCAGATTCTATTATAATTTTAATATTACATTTAAAACTATGTGTTGGTCTTTGTTTTTGCCGTTTATACTCAAAGTTAATGAAGGCACATACTTATAAAATAAACATTAACACTTTTGTAGGTCTCCATCTGCAAAATTTTCAACTCCTCTCTTTCTCTCTCTATATATATGTATATATATAATGCATACTTTAATCAAGTATCAATTTCATATACAACTTAACAATCTGCAAAACTCAAAAGAAGTCAATTAAAATCCTTGCCATGATAGAGGTCTGGAATAATTGTAATTTGCCACGAAGCCAGCCCTCTGTGCCATGATTTATCATACAGTTGGTTAATTTGAGGTACTTCAAGGATGCTAGTTTAGAGAAGCTCTGTGTGCATGGAGTTGATGTTTGTGGAGTGAGTTCTTACTGTCATAGGTTTTCACCAGTAGATATGGGTGGATGTTCTCTAATGCTTTAGTACCTACTGTAATCCCCTGTATCAATAGATACTTAGGATGTCTTCAGTCTGAAATATACGTGATGCTTCCTTATCATTTTCTTATGGTAAAATATAGTCCTATGCTGCACTTAAGAACTTTCTAACTGGGCTTTGCAGACAGGCAGTGTGAAGCTATTGATCCTTTTAGCTTTTGCACAGGGCAGGTGGTTAAGCTTGCTTGTCAACTTGATCGGATTGGGTAATGCCAGGAAATCACTAGAGTGCATTTATGGGCATGCATCGGAGGGCGTGTCCAGACATGATTGTCAAGGGAGACAACAGAGTGACGCAGGAGACCCTTTTGGAATGTGGTCACACTACGCAAAGGCTGGTGCCTAGGTGAAGTGACCCCAAGGAAGAAGCCTGCCGCCACACATCTGCAGGTTCTTCCTCTATCTTTGCGTCCTGGCTGTGACTCTACTACACCCTTGCACCATGGGGCCTGCCTCAGCACAGACCTCAAGGCAACAGAGCTACCTGATCATGCCCTCAAACCTCTGAACCCGGGAGATAGAAATTATTTTTCCTCCTTAATTTATCTTGGATATTTTCTCACAGTAACTAAAAGCTGGCTAATACAGTGTGCCAAGTTGATCATTTATACTACTGTGTGATTAAAAAATAATGACATGCACATACAAAACCATGGGCTGTATGTACAAATGTGAAAAACCATGTTGCAGCATGGTTTGTAATGGAAAATATTGTCACATGCCATGGCTGTAATAAAGTTAACCAAGCCCCTATCTGTAGACATTCAACATGTTTCCCTTTTTTCTATTTTATTTGTAATTAACATATTTATGTATCTGGTTATTTTCTGAAGACATGTTTTTGAAGCAGGAATTTTTCTAACTTGGGGTGTACTCAATAAAGCTATGGATACAGTATCACATTACTGTTCTGTGAGTACCTAGGGATGCAAACTCGGGATTCAAACAGCCAATGGCTGCAGCTCTGATCCATTTCCTTATTAAATGCTTGACCTCAGGAATGTGGTACAGTATCTCTGCCCCTTGGTTTCCTTGCCCAATATGGTCTTACCTTAGTATTTACCTTACTTAGTTGAGTAAGGATCACATGAGTTTATGTGTATGTAATGTACAAAGCATTTAGAACAATCCTCACCCATTGGCGCCACTTAGGAAATACTAGCAATTGTAGTAACAGTAGTAGCATTTTAACTCTCACAAAAGCACATAAGAATACCTTTTTCCCTCCAATTCTAAAAGCATTGGAAATTGAGTTATATATATATATATATATATATATATATAGCTGTGATTTATAGCAGATACAAAGAGATTGTCCTTTTGGAAAGAAATGTATGTCAGTTGCTTAAGATAGAGTTATGAATTTATACATCTTTAATAGACATGAATGTTTTATCTCTAATTTACCTTCTATTTGACTACTTGTGAAATTCAGAGAGATTGTTGGTGTTTTGTTTTAGTGGTAAATTTTCTGAGTGTCCAACCCAGCCTCTTACCTTACACAGGGTAAAGTGAAGGAAAAAAATACCAAACTAATTGGAACATCATAGATAGCTCTAGATAGGGAGTGGTGGTTTTACAACTTCTGCTGCCTGCTGTAATCACCTGGGAAAGTTTAAACGCTGCTGATGACTGGACCACACCCCCAGAGAGTATAATTTAATTGGTTTGATTTAATTACCCGACGAAAGGATTGTTAAAAGCTCCCCCAGGTGATTCTATCAAAGGGCTGAGGCAGTGCTGTGGTGTAGGTGGATACCGATTACTTCGGGGTCAATTGGGCGCGTCCTATGATGTGACTTTCACGTGAGTCAGCGCTCCAGGCCCACCGTCGCTGGCCACGGAGGTTGCCTATGACGTGTGCTAAGAATGAAACAAAAGCGCCTAGTGCGACTAGAGCTTGTAATACTTGGGGACCCTGCTCAGCAAAATTCTTTTAAACTTTCAATGTTTTCTTAAAAAAAAAAAAAAAAAGAAATACACTTTATGTTTGTAGTATGGAAGAACACTCGATAGATATTTTATAATCTTGACTAGTTCCTTCTATATTTTGCAGCAACTGTTAAAACAAGCATCAACATAGGCTGGAGAACGTGAACCTTTTTCATTCAACAGCTTTGATCTTGGGTGGACTCTGAGATGAAGAGTCTTGCAATTTGGAATTGTAAGGAAAGCACAGCACACTTACAAAATTGCCCTTGAACTGGGAATATTCGACCACAACTCATTTTCAGGGAAAGATGCAAGGGAAGCTTCAAAGAACTCAGAAATC
>NDGN011443145.1:0-16000 GCA_002564285.1 Tympanoctomys barrerae
AAGCACAAGGGGTTGTTATAATTTTTTATAATTAAGGCACAAAACTCTATTAACCCTTTACAACAAGTATTGGAATAATTTTTCTCTTTTTGATAATACCCATTCTAGCTGGGATGAGATGTGAATGCTCATTGTGGTTTGAACTTTCCTTTCTGTTATGATTAATAATAGTAAGCATTTTTGCATTACAAATGTAGAGCTCCCTTAAGCATTTTTTGTTAGACTGGCCAACTGGTGGTACACATCGGTGTCTTACAGGCTAGCTTTGCTGGTTACAGTATTCTTGGTTCACAAATTTTTTGTTTTGGTTTAGTTTTTCTGTGTGTTTAGTTATTGTTCTCTTTCAGGATTTGAATACGGCATGCCATTCTCTTTGGCTTGTAGAATTTCTGCTGAGAAGTCTGTTAGTCTAATTGGAATTCCTTTGTATGTGACTAGATTGCTTTCTCTTGCCATTTTTTACAATTCTTTTCCGTTTTTGACTTTTCCTGCACATAGTTTTGGAGGTCTTTTGGTTGCATCATGAAGTCCTCTGAGCTTCATTGATCTGGACATTTGCATCTCATTCAAGACTTAAGGAGTTTGGGGCTATTACTTTCTCATTTTCTTTGTTGGTAGATAGATACTTGTTCACTGAATAGTTTCTTGTAAGTTTCATGGGCTTTATTTTTTTTTCTTCAGTCTACACAAGTTATTTCGAAAGACATGTCTTCATTTTTTTCTTCCTCTTGAAATTTTTCTGCTGTATTTTCAGTTTCACTGACTGAATTTTTTACCTTTTGATCTCTATTTTTTTTATAACTTCTATTTTTGTTAAATGTCTTCTTCATTTCCTAAATTGTTTTACTCATTTCATTGTCTATCTGTATTGTCTTGTATCTGGGTTTTTTTGAGCATCACTTTTAATTTGTTTTCAAACATTTCATACCTTTTCTGTGTTAGGTAGTTTTTGGAGAATTATCATGTTTCTTTGGAAATACATCATGGTTTTTTTGCTTTTTATTTTCCTTGTGTCTCTAGAATTTGCACCTCAAGTATGACAGTTGGCCTCTTTCACTTTTGGGGGAGTAGCTTTTGTGAGCAGACTTGGGTATAGCTGGGTTGTCTTTTTGGTAGGTTGTCCTGTGTCTTTACTGAGCACCCACGCCAGTCTCCACTTGACTTCCTCAGCTGTATTCCCTGTCCATGGTGTCTGGACCCTAAGTGTCTGGGAGTTAGGGGGCTCCCGAGGGTAGCCATCACAGACACCCCCACCACACTGAAGGCCAGCAGCAGTGGCAGTATGGCCTTCAGAGTGGCAGCTGCATGGCCAGAGCAGGGACTGTGGAAGCGCGTCTTCAGCCCTGCAAAGTGAGTACCCCAGCCCCAAAGCTGCTGCTGTGAGGACGGCTTACCAGTCACCAGGGCAGGACGACATCAAGCTGTGCCTCTATTCCTGCGGTGGTGTGATACCTAACAGCTTGGGCTCTGGAAGTCGGTGGAGTAGCCGGGTTTGAGTTCCTTCTCTGCAGCAAGGTATTCGCATGGGTTTCTAGGCTCTGGGACCTGTGACAGTCTCATGGGTAGAGCCGTGATCTGTGGTTTTGGGTAGTCACTGGTGCTCTCCTGCTTCCTTTTCCTTTCCGGGTGGAGTCCTCTGTAGCCAGAGAACAGGTCATGGTTGACCTGCACTCTGCTTCTCTCTATCCTACCATCTGCGCTGCCCTTGCTGAGTCCATTCTGTTTTCTCAGTCGCCATCCTCAAAACGCACTTGTCCTTGGGGTCACCGGCTGCACTCAGATGCAGCGAGTTCAGGGCAGCTCTTCAGCCATCCTGGATGCTCTTCACTGGCTTTTCTTCACTCTGCAGGGAAAGTCAGTAGGTTGGTACTGAGACAGCTGCCTGCCGTAGCACTCGCCCCAGGGGCCACAGGGGTCCTGGCGCAAGGCCTGACTGTGGTCGAGTATAGCTTTTCACTGTCCTGCGCAGCTGTTCAGTACTGGGGCAGCAGTGTACCTCGGGACCCCAGCCCAGTGACAAGGAAGAATTGTTGAATTCTAATTGAATTAGCCCTTTCTTCTCATGGATGACAGACACGGGGCAATTTCCAAGCCCCAAACATCTTATGTGCCACATTGCTTTTGTAAGTTCTTCTTTACCTAAGTAATTCTTGCTCATTGCTTAAAAATTAGGATATGCAAACATAAACACAGAAATGAATGAAATAATTATCTAAAAGTTCACCGGTACTTTCAGTACTACTCATAACCATACTAAGAATTTACTGTGTAAATTTTTTTATACTTTGAGTACTGGTATAAGTGGACAGATACATATGTGAGCACCTGAACACGTGCTGTAGTGGTTGGTGAAATATATTTTTATACATGTGGAAATTTATATATATAATTGTGCACAAGTTGTACTAGAAATTGAATCCAAGGTTCTGCTAAATATCCTGGGCTGGGCCTCAACCTGCACCCCCTAGCCTCAGTCTCCAGAGTGCTGGGACTCTAGGTGTCTGTACCCACACCTATCTTGTGTGTGAACTTTTTCATCACAATGAGTTCACTATATATTGTTCTGCAGTAAGCTTTTACATTCAACAGCATCAAACTTTTACACTGGCTGGTAAATGTGTATGGCTGGGTGGGGGTGTGTCTTTCTTTGTCCCTCCTTAAAAGCTCATAGTATCTTCCTGTGTGTTCACATCACAATTGATTGACAGATGTCTTGTTGACTTTTTATTTCCATTTTTAAGTTCAAATGATGTAGGGCAAGCCAGATAGCTGAGCAGATTAAAGCGCCTGCTTAGGCTGACACAGGGCCTGGGGTTTGATCCCTGGCATGCAATGCTGGCCCTGCCCTTGGGGTATGCTGAGATGGCAGCCGAGACTGGGTGTGGTGGCATGGGCCTGTAATCCCAGCATTTGCGCAGCTGAAAAACAGGAGGAACACTACAAGTCCAGTCTGTAGTGAGACCCTGGCGCCAGGGAGATGGCTCAGTGGAATAAGCGCTTCCCTGGCAAGCACAAGAGTCTGAGTTCAATCCCTGGTTCCGCAAAAAAGAAACAAAAATGTAGTGAGACCCTCTAGACCCTGTACTAAATACATTTAAAAAAAAAAAAGATCAAATGATATAAGACTTGCCCAGGTATTATTAGGATTTTTGGGGGACTGGCTCATGCTGTTTTAGGGGCAGGTCTGGTAAGGCATGTGGAGCTGGGGATCAAACCACAGTCCCCTGCACCTGACTGGGTTTGCCCAAGCAGGCATGTTAAACAACTGAGCTAACCCACAGGCCCCCTTGTCCAAGTATTTTAATGTGAAAATTTTTTCACTCGGGGTTACATATTGTCCTTTTTTATCATTACTATTCCAGAAAATTTCTATGAATTTGTAATCTCACTGAGAGCATGTGAGTGGATATTTCTCCACATTTATGTCAACCATGATAACACCTTTCATTCTTCACTATTCTGATAGGTCAAAAGTAATATATTAACAATGTGCATTAAAAAACATAATTCCTGGGAGTCTGCCCATTAGATCCACTGTTTAAGCACCTGCTTAAGCTCAGGATTCTGTGGTTCGATCCCCAGATCCTCACGCCTTCCCAGACCTGCCCTTAAGGCATCCTGAGGGGACCAAAAAAAAAAAAAAAAAATCCTTCTCAAAAAATAAAAAACCTAATTCCTGACAGGTCATAATTCTTCTCTAATTTATTTGCTCTTTATATCCCTGGCACATTCGCTTTCTCCTTAGCAGTGTTTGGTTTGTTGGTTGGTTTCTGAAGACAGTCTCACAATGTCAGTAGGCTGGACTTGAGCTCACAGAAATGCTCCTGCCTCAGCCTCCCCAGTGCTGAGATCACAGGCTATCTTGTTACTTCTTACAGATCTTCCTTACATGCTGTAATTTTTTTCTTTGTTTATCATTTCCGTTTTATTTTTGCTGTTTTCTTTCACACTGTATAAAAAGAACAAACTTTTTCTTATTGTTTCTTACTCAGTTCTCTGTCCTCTAGCCTGAGATTGAACACCACGTACGTATTGAAGACGAACTGAATTTTCAGTCTTAAATGTGAATGTTGTTGTTTTGTTTTTGACACGGGTTCTCACTGCACCTTGGACTCCTAGTGATCCTCCTCTGTCTCAGCCTCCCCGGCACTGGGATTACAGGTGTGCGCCACCACGCCCGGTTCCGGGGCCAGCATAGATGTGGTACTGGGGATCGAACTTGGGACCTTGCCCTTGCCAGGCAGCTGCTTATGCCTGAGCTATCTACACAGCCCAATTTAGCTTTTTATAAATAAGTAACTTGTTTTGAAATACTGCCCCAGCCAGGGAGATAGCTCAGTAGAATAAGCACTTAGCTGGCAAGCACAGGGTCCCAAGTTCAAACCCCAGTACCGCAAAAAAGAAATACTGCCACAAGCTCCGTGTCATTTTAGAGTTATCTTCAGGAATATTTGACTACAAATTGATTAGCTAGTGTTTTGTTTTCATGAAATTCAATACTGTCTTTGTACTTTTCAGGTTGGAAGGTTTGATTGCTCTTCTGCACCAGGCGTGTGTAGGGATCTCTATGTTTTCCAGCCCTGTCTAGCAGTATTTAAAGGACAAGGAACCAAAGAATATGAAATCCATCACGGTAAAAATGGGGAAAATGATGAGTCCATCATCATTTCCAAATAGAAATTTTCTAATTATGTTAGCTTGTTTTGTGTGCATTTGTTGTTAATAATTTTTGTTTTCATTTGTTAGTAACTAGAGAGCTGGCCAGAGTAAATTTTTAAATCCAAACATATCTGACTATAAAAAGTAGGCATGTTGCTGCCATGTCAGTCCTAAAGTACCTGTAATGACTGAGCTTCAATAATGGAGATACACTTTTTCCCAGCTAGTTCTAGCGTGGCCCCCCTCTGCGTGCGCGGCCCCCCCCCTGCGTGCGCGGCCCCCCCCTCTGCGTGCGCGGCCCTAGTTCGAGCCAGCGACGTCGCAGATCTGCTGTAATAACATCTTCCTTTGGGGCTACTCATTTTGTAGTCTTTTCTTTTTTGCAATTGAGTTCTTGTCTTCAGAGCTTGAACTGAGAACATCATTTTCATGGGACCTTTCTTTCTTCTTTGCCTCCAGTTCTTTTAGAATAATGTTTTAAATTCCTTAGCACAGCGGTGGTGACCGCCCTGCTGTTTCTGTGCCTGCACCTACAATGGTGCCCAGCACGCTGAACTCGGGAAGGACTTGTGGAGGGAGGGAGGNNNGGAGGGAGGGAGGGACTTTCGTGGTCTCCCTCTACCAGCTTTCCGGCCACCTCCTGCACCTGCGCCTCTCCAGATAATCTGAGCTTTGGTGCTTTGGATCCCATGAAAATGCCTTGTTCTTTTGCATTTTTCTCCTCTCACACACGTTTTATTCCTGCATTGTAATCATGCCTCCGGGACCTCAAAATATTCAGCGAACATCATAATCTTCAGAATTTAGAGCAGTTTCTCCCATGGAAAATACACATGGAGTCCCCAAGTACTTTCTGTTATGTGCTATTACTAATTTTACACCTTGTATTGTGTTCAAATTTAGGTACAGATAGAAAAATAGGGAAAAAAATCTATAATCTCTGCCTTAAAAAAAATATTATTTAGTAGTAGAGAAAATAGACCAGAAATGAACCGCTTTCTAAAGCATGTGTCTGCAGCAGGGAGGAGCAGGGATCAGTTGGTGAGTAGGACTTAGCAGCCTAAAGCAGCACGCGTGTGTGAACTCAGTCTTTGGAGGCCAAGAACCCGGGGACAGCTTAGCTGCATGGCCCTGGCCTCAGGTCGCTTCTGATGGAGAGCTGGACTGCAGCTGCTGCATCTGGGTTCCGGAAACACACAGACAGGGCCGGGGCCTTGTGTGGCCAGAGGCCGAGGTGGCTGTGAAGCAGCTGAAGAAGAGGAAAGCAGGACAACACAGTACTGTTTAGCTCCATCTAGACGTGAAATGTGTTTCTTCCTCTGGGCTGTGGACTAGACAATTCTCTTTTTAGTTTTGCTTGCCTCACAATGTAAAACAGGTCTGGCATATTATATACTTAATTTTGACTGCTGAATATATGAGTCAAAGGGCACTTGGGAAAACAAATTGTGCTCTCGTTGAAAAGGGTAGTATTTGCCAAGCCAAGAATATTCTTCAGGCAGTGGTAAATTATTACATTTAAGCAAGTAGACAGTATATAATGAGATTGTTATTTTTAGGTGGACTCTACTAGCAATGTAGAAAATGGAGTAGTTTGAGAGAGCTGGAGACAAATACCAGCGTGGCTAAGGCAGGAAGCCAGGGCGATTAGGGCAGTAGCAGCAGAGTTGGAGACTGGGTAAGAGGTGAACTGTATAGTTATGAAACAAGGGCACACAGGCGGGGCCAGGCTCCCTGGGGGGCAGGGGCGGGGACTTAGACACCTGATGGGTGGGGTGATGCCTTTGCCTACAAGAGGTGAGGAAAGGAGCAAGTTTGGGAAAAAATAATTCGACTGCAATTTAGATATCTTGTGTTTGCAAAGTTCGTACACTATTCAAGTACAGTTCCGCTGTTCATTTGCTAGTACAGGCTTTGAACTCATAGTAAGTTAAAGCTGATGTAGCAGGTAGGCCGCCACAGGAAGAGCTCAAAGGCCTTATAGCAGAGACATTAGCCCGCCTCTGAGATCTGAGCTTCTGAGGCCGAGATACAAAAGAGTGTTTAAGCAAAGATGCAGACACAGAGACCACCAGCAGCATCATACTACAACCAGCTCATTTAGAAGTTCATCTTGCTTTACTATTTTGCGTGTAAGAACTTTAAAATGTTTCTGAGTAAGTACAGAATGTGGATTTTAATTTTTCTTGCTTAATTTCAAAGGAAAGAAGATTTTATATGATATACTTGCCTTCACCAAAGAAAGTGTTAATTCTCATGTTACCACCCTTGGACCTCAAAATTTCCCATCCAGCGACAAAGAACCATGGCTGGTTGACTTTTTTGCCCCTGTGAGTTACTTTTATCTGTTAGATTTCAGTACTGTAATACATGTTCTCTCGTCATGGTAAAAAGAGGTCTGTAAATGATGTTGCACCGTTAGTACTAGAACTGTTCCTTGCGCTGGAGCCACTGTGGCGTAGGCGCCTAAGCAAGCGTTGACGTGTGTGCCCCTCAGAGCCTAAGCGTGCCCAGCACAGGCCCGGAAGTGCTCCGCGCATCGCTGACGGCAGAAGTGACGGGAATTCTTTCAGTTGGCTCAGCGCTCACGAATGCTCTCTTCTTTTTAGTGGTGTCCACCGTGCCGGGCTCTGCTGCCAGAGCTGCGGAAGGCGTCGACACTCCTCTACGGGCAGCTGAGGTTTGGCACGCTGGATTGCACGGTCCACGAAGGGCTCTGCAGCATGGTAAGGCGAAGCGTAAAAAGATACGGGTTATTTTTCGTGAAACAGAGACTTCTAAGCATCTTAGTTTTAAAGCAAGGCAGATACAGCTTAGCTATGTAGATAATATCTTTAAAAATAGAAAAATCAGGTAAGTAATTTGTGTTTATTTCTTAGCATTACTTTTGGGCAGTCTATAATTTTGGTTTTTCTTATAATTATCTTCTACGTATAAAGTTAACAAGAAAGCACTTTGAAACCTTTGTTTACATGAAAATAGTTTCATAGGCAAACAAATACTTTCTAGTCCTCAGTTCCAATTTTATACTTTATGGTGAAGGTATATACTATCTCTGAGTATTATTAGCATAAAAAAAAAAAATCCAGCCCTAAGTGCTGAGAGCGGCAGTGATAGAGGTGCAAGCTCGCTGGCTCCATGGGCTTGCAGTCCCCAAATCTCAGCGCAATCTAGCAGGAGAGAGAACATTAGTCTGCCCACGTTAATTGTTGTTCAATATGGGGGAGAGATACGTAGGTACTTGTTGCAGTATATTCTCTTATTTTCAGCATGCATGTAAAGTAAATTAAAAAAAAAAAAAAAAGCCTTTGCTTTCTGATGTTCTGTAGGTGTCTTTGAAAAATAAATGCCAACCAAAGAAGCAAAATTATTATGATAAAGAATGCTGTATTTGAATTCCTTTAGTTTTTCTACCTTTTATCTCAAATCACAGCACATAAGTATAAAGGTTTAAAGTACAAGATCAGATTCACTGCTAATTAGTCTCTCCTCACCTTTATGAAGTCACGTGCCTCTCGGTCTTGGTTTTCTCATCTGTGAAGTAGGCTTTGTAATTTTAACTCCTGGACAAAATTAGAGAAAGGAAAAACAGTATGTTTAGTATTTGACACAGAATAAACAATAAATTTTACTTACTATTTCATTAATAAATTATGTGAACTTGCAGTTTCCTTCACTATGTTCACGCTAAAATTTTTTAGTCACTAGAAATTTAGCAGTGGGTTTTTCAGCTCTGATAGCTACTTATAAAAAGGAAAGAAATACGTGTATATAACACCTTTGATGAATCTGTTCTTTCCTCCCTCAGTATAATATTCAGGCATATCCAACGACAGTGGTCTTCAACCAGTCCAGTATTCATGAGTATGAAGGCCATCACTCTGCTGAGCAGATCCTGGAGTTCATAGAGGTATTTTACCTTACAGCATGGGACTACGAACCCTTCTGTTTTATGTGCCCTTTCAGTGACTATTTCATGCTAAAACATTAGATCCTGAAAAGGAAAACTTTTTTTTTTTTTAATTTAGTACAGGGTCTCACTACGTAGATCACGCTCATAGTGATCCTCCTGTTTTCAGCCTCCCAAGTGCTGGGATTATAGGCACTCGCCACCACACCCAGTCTCAGTCTCCAGCTCAGCGTGCCCTGGGGGCAGGGACAGCACAGCACACCAGGGCTTGAACCCCGGCTGCTGCACTCTGCCTAAGCAGCCACTTTAGTCCACTAAGCTATCAGGCCAGCCCTCTGAAAAGGAAATTTTTAAAAATTTAAGTCTGTGTTGTTACCTTGTGTATTGCTTTGTACCTAGGGATGCACCTACTTAGTGAATAGATGAAGTGCTGCTTTCAGCTACAGCTTTGGCCCCTGCCACGCACACAGCACAGGCAGCAGTCTCTGCCCTTCTCCTGCTGTGGTTGGTGCACACAACACATGGCCATGTCCACAGCACCGCCTGCTCTCAGCAGTCGCAGGCCTCCTAAGAGAAAATGGGGAACTGCCGCGCAACACCATCCATTTTCCCCCATTTTCCTCACCCTGCGCACCTGTCCCTCTACCTCCAAAGCAGTGTTGGTGATTTTCACTGTTTTCCCAGTGACACTGCTGTCCTCGTTAATCACCTATGTCACAGGCCAAAACTCACTGCAACCCCTGGAACGGTGCTCTCGAGAGGTGGTGTGGTGGCTCCGGTCAGAATCTCAAAAGGAAAAGCAAAAAGGCAGGAAGTGTTCCATCCCATTAGTAATTAATGGTCATTTCCAGACAGTCCTACCCCAGGCTGACATCAAACTCAGGGCAGTCTCTCCTGCCTCAGCCCACCGACTGCAGAGATTACAGGTGTGGCCAGCACACCCAGCTATGATTTTCACTTTTTGAAACAATTCACTAGATTTCCTTTAAATATGCTTAAGTGGGGCCAGCAAGATAGCTCAGCAATCTAAAGCACCTGCTCAGGCAAGCTTAGGCAGGCACAGGGGACCACAGTTTGATCCCTGGTACCACATCCATGCCAGCCCAGCACTCAGGGTGGGCTGAGCTGGCCAAAAAATTAAAATAAAAATAAAAATAAATACGCTTCAGCATTTTTTCTTTTCTCTACAGCAGGAACTCGCCAGGACTATGTGAGCAACTCTTTGGTATCTATTAAAAGTCATTTGTTCTCCGTAGGATCTTAGGAACCCTTCAGTGGTCGCTCTCACACCCACCACCTTCAACGAACTGGTTAAACACAGGAAGCACGATGAGGTCTGGATGGTTGATTTCTATTCCCCGTGGTGTCACCCCTGTCAAGTCCTAATGCCAGAATGGAAAAGAATGGCACGGGTAAAGTGAAGTCCTTTCTTTCAGTTCTGACCACTTACTAAGGGATGAGTTTAACAAACAGATGATTACTTAGCAGCCCTGATCGTACCATGAAGAGCCTACCTCAAAAAAAAAAAAAAAAAAAAGAGTCTGCCTCACTTTCTGTCTGTTAATTCAGCTGGGTAGCTTTGGCCTTTTTTTGTGTGACATCAACTTTGACTAAATTATTACTAGTATCAACCAAAAACCCCTTTATTTTTTCTACTGCTTTTTCTTCAGAATTTAAATATCATTTCATCACAGTACTATGGGAATTTAATGAAAAAAATAATCTTGACCAGGGCCGGGGAGATAGGACAATAGCATAAGCACCTGCCTGACAAGCACAAGGTCCTGAGTTCAATCCTTGGTACCACAAAAAAAAAGTCTTCACTAGCAAAATAGTTTTTACTTAGTAAATAAGGCACAGTTAGAAATTATTAAAGAGTGGAAATTATTTAAATGCCAGAGTGAAAAATGTATTTAATATTCATTTCTAAAATAAAAAGGAAATTAAGGTGATTTCTAGTGTCTTAATATTTAAGTTATTTAAAAAAATAAGACTAACATTTATACCCTTTCCAAGAAAATTTTGTGTGAGTAATCCTTACCTCTGTTGGAAAATTATTTAAAATATAATTGCAAAAAGCTTCATTAGTTTTTGGTTTTTAACACTAACTTTTAGAAACCAGAATACTTGTATTGCCCATGTAATAAATGAAGTATACTATTTATTCTGCAATAATTCTATTATTATAGAATTAGATTTCAAATTATTCAGTATTTTTAAAATGATCTGCTATGGATTAATTGCTTATCCATTGTTGTTTGGGGATAGCATCAGGTAAATAATGACCATTTCACTGTGACCAGTTCTTTATTATAAACATCAGAAGCTCCAGAAGTCATTTTATCTTAATCACTGATAAAACTATTGGTTTCCTCTTTTATAGACATTAACTGGACTGATCAGTGTGGGCAGTGTAGACTGCCAACAGTATCATTCTTTTTGTGCCCAAGAAAATGTTCAGAGATACCCTGAGATAAGATTTTTTCCCCAACGATCAAATAAAGGTTATCAGTACCAGTAAGTATTCTCACACCGGAAGCAGTTTATTACAGTGACGTAATTATAGTTATTCTGACTAAAGGCTGAGAGTGTTGATGAGCACTTCAGAAGATGAAGAGAATTAAACAGTGACACCATTCAAGAAGTTAGATGTGAGAAAGAGCCGGCGTTAGCTACTCGAGTCACAGGCTGTGCTGCAGGGACCCCTACGTTATTTCTCCTGTCTTTGCGTATGCTCTGAGGGAGGAAATTCTGCCTTTCCTACTATGACAGCAGGGCCATCCCAGCACGTAGACAGCATTCCGGGGCCCTACCTGCTGAGGGCTGACGCTGCCTGGGCCTAGGCTGTTGTTTAGTTTCCCTGGTCTGAGGCGGAGGTGGAGCATGATGAGTGCTGTTGACGCAGTGAGAGTGGTTCACGGGTGTTACGAAGCACCAGGCCTCAACTGAGGACGGCATGGAAAGCTGCCTTTTTGAGGTGGTGGCTGACATGACAGTCTTCAGAAAAGGGCTGGGAATTTGACAGACAGTAATGACCTGAATGCAGGTTCAGAAACTGACTGGGAGATAACGACTTTCCAAGGTCACCTAAATCTGCAGGAGATGTCCATCAGGCAGCTAGACATTTGGATTTACCTGGAGCAGGAAAGAGACAGAACTGGACTGAGGGTCCGGTGCCCCCATACGTGTGCGAGGCCCTGGGTCCAGTGTGCAGGCGCACACACACGCACGCCATTCCCCAAAAGACAAAGTTGCAAGCATAGCGAAGTACGTTCAAATGCCATGTGGCCAGCATTTGAATTAAATATATCTAAGGGCTATATTAGGTGAAATCAACTGATTTTTTTAATGTACCACAAGATTGTTTTCTATATATACCGAATAATAGAAAATACTATTTACAACCCAGTGTTTTGGTTTTTTCTTTCAGTAGTTACAATGGTTGGAATAGGGATGCTTACTCCCTAAGAATCTGGGGCCTAGGGTGAGTAACTAAAATATATATTTTCATTGTATAAAAGATAGATTAAAAGATATTGCTTTTCTTTTGTCTTTAAGTTTTTTGTGGTTTAAGACTCTAGCATTTAAACTACTTACTAAAGGTTTCTACTTACCAAGACCAGACACTGATATACCTGGGATCATTTCTAATTTAGTCTTGTGATACTACATTTCCATGTTTGCTTTGGTTTTGTATAGTGAAAATGATTTTTATGCCTTGCTACAGATTTTTACCTCAAGTGTCCACAGATTTGACACCACAGACTTTCAGTGAAAAAGTTTTACAAGGAAAAAATCACTGGGTAGTAGATTTCTATGCACCGTGGTGTGGACCATGCCAAAATTTTGCTCCAGAGTTTGAGCTCTTGGCTAGGGTAAGTCTTTTCTATCTGCTCAAATATAAGCTGTAGGCATATGCTTGTTTTAATAATTAGGTAAGTAAAGAATGTAACCTAATTCTGAAATATTTTAAAAACATATTACATTTGACTATAATCTTTACAGATTTGCTTTTTAAATGTTTTAGCTAACATCCTATTAATATTACTATCCCCTTAACAACAGAATTCAGAAGTATTCTGTTTCCCTCCTGTTTCCTTTCCACCACAAACACTGCCTGCTGCCCTAGGCAGCCACTAGCTCCTGCCACTTCTGCCTCCTGAATGCCTTTCGGACCTGTCTCTCCATGTCCACACCAGCCTCCTGGTCAAGCCCTTGTCACCTCACCTAGACCTCTGCGGCCGGTCTTCAGTGCCCTGGTGATCTTTCTAGAAACACTGCCTTCTCTGACTCGTTAACATTTCTTCGTAAGCACTCACTGGCTTCGGGTCTCTGATTTGACCCTGTCTGCCTCTTCAGGCTGTCCACTTTCTTTCTGTCCCTCACATTCTGGCCATATTCTGGTTCTCTGAACACATATCTTTACATATGTGCTGCTGCCTCTCTCTAAAGTGCCCTGTGCTGCCTGCTGTGTGGGTGCCTGCCTGTAATCTCAGGACTCAGGAGGCTGAGACAGCAGAGGATCATTGGAACTTAGAGACCAGCTTGGGCTACAAAGTGAGCTCAAGGCCAGCCTGAACTGTTGCTAGACCCTGACTCAAAAAAGACCAAAATAAGTAAAATGTCCTGTCTTTACTTTGGCCATCTGGATTTTTTTTCTCATACCACAAAGTACAGCTCCTTGCCACTGCATGGGTGACCTGTGTCCTTCTGGTGGACTCAGTGTCACCTTGCTGGTATACGCTTCCCCATCATTGTGCTTATACAGAGTGAGGTTCTTGAGGTCAGGTGCCATGTCTTACCTGTCGTTGTACCCCCACTGCCTAAGTGAGTGCTTTTAAAGTTGAACTGAGTTGGCATGCTCGCTGCAGGCTAAATTTTCGGTGCTGCCGTGTTCACAGGCCACCTCTGGGTGATGTAGTCCAGATCCATAGCTTCCCTACCTAACTCTCAGAGCTCCTGTCGTCGGCAGACATAGCACTGCCCAGAGAGGGAAGTTTGGCTCTCCAGTGCGAAGCAGCTTAGCAACCCAAACCACAGGAAGATGGTTTCAGCAGGGGAATTTTTTTTTTTTTTTTTTTTAAATACAGGGTCTCTCTGTGCAGTTCAGACTTGTAGTGATCATCCCGTCTCAGCCTCCCTAATGGTGGGATTATAGGCATGTCCCACCATGTGTGGTGGTGGGGCCAGCACAGCGTGAACCCGGGTCCTTGTGCTTGCCAGGCACGCGCTTATGCCACCAAGCTATCTCCCCAGCCTCAGGGCGATTTTTTTTAAATGCTTCTACAAGCAGTAAATGATTTTAGTTATGAGTGGTCCTTCAGATAAGAGGTTATTCATACCTGCTTAAACTTCCCTCCGCTTCTTTCCTGACACTTTTATGCCTGCCTTCTTCCGGGATTAAGAAGCTAACATAGTTAACAACTTTGTGGTACAACTGCGTTTTAATTACAGCAGAAAATTATTGCACATGAGAAGAATCATTCACTGAGTAAATCCATCTAAGCAAATCAAGCAAAGACATCTGTTAGGTACTAGGGCTACAAAATCTGCTTCAAGCCAGGAAATTTCTTACCCAGAGGAAAGGCGTGAGGCAAGTGAATGACATAGTCGGATAACTGCACCCATGCAAATGAAGCAGCCAGAACTTGGGCAGGGAATGGTCAGGAGTCGTTCTAAGGAAAGAAAAAAGGTTTCACGGAAAGTTGATGTCTGAGACAAGAACCACAACATGACTAGGAGTTTAGCTCTTAAAAGGATTGGCCAAAGAGCCCTCAACAGAGAAGACAACATCCACTAACACAGAAGAACAATAGAGCAGGGCCTTTCCGGGTTCTCCACTGCTAGTCCATTATCACTAGCGTTACTGCGCGTGTGTGCGTGCATGGGGGGGAGGGGCATGGCACAAAGTGGAACTCACAAAGCAGGCCAGAAGGAACGCTCTTCTTGTTGCCACACTGTTCAGAGTGTGTTCATAAGCTCGAGGACTGCTGCCTGTGGCAGACCCTTTTCCACATTAGAAAGATCACATTATTGGCCTGTACCAGGAGCATAGAAGGCTATTGAGAACACCAGAAATAATTACGTTATGGGAGTAATGGAATATACAAGTAAGCTGGCAAGTAAACATTTTGTAAATCACATAGAAACTTAACTAAGAAGCATATTTCTAGGTTTTTCTGTCTATAATAATGTTCATTTGTGTACAGCTTTCTCCCATGGTTTTGCTGGTTCCCTAACAGGACATTCTGCCTGTTTGTATATCCCAGTAGGCTTGGCATTCAGACTAGAGGCAACAGAGGGGTTTTTTGTTGGGATTTTTTTTTTTTTTCCAGTACTGGGGATTGAACTCAGGCCTTTGCACTTCCCAGGCAAACATTTATCCTACTGAGCCCTCTCCCTGGCCCTAACCCAGGTATTCTGATTGTCCTGAAGAGATAACCTGCACCAGGATTAGGGCAGTATGATATACGAATAAATAACACAGTGGTATAAGAATGATAAAAAGTATAGTAGATGGAGGAGGGACAGTTGCAAAAGAAGAGAAGAAATGATTTCGTGTTGGTACATGAAGGAGGAGCCTGAGATACCCCTAGCACTTGGCTTGAGCTCAGTGCATATAGGGCACAAAGAAGAGTGAATTAAGGAGAAGGATTAGTGTTAGAAGCATCATGTTTGACCTGTTTGAAGCATTTACATAAAGCAGACCAGTGACTAGTTGAATATAAAGTCAGGATTAGAAATTGAAGTTCAAGAGGCTGAGATAGCTCAGCAGCATAAGCACCTGCCTGGCAAGCGCAAGGTCCAAAGTTTGATCCCTGGTGCCACCAAAAGAAAGAAAGAAAAATTGAGGTTCAAGATTATTCACTGTGAAAAGGCTGCTACCCATTGGTGGAACTCTGGGTATTAAAACCAGAGGAAAGAAGGGTGTAGTGGTTCGCTTTCTCATTGCTGCATACCCGACACCCACGCCGAGGGCAGGAGACCTTTCATTTGGCTCACAGTTGGATTATGCACATGGTAAGCTGGCTGCACGTCAGTGGCGTGGCAGAAGGGAGTTGAAAAGACAAGCTCATGGTGCCAGCAAGCAGAACAGAGCAGTGCTGCCCGAGAGGAAGGGCAAGGGATCAGACAGACAAAGGCCACACCTCTGTGACCCACCCAGAAGTGTCTTCCACCAGTCCCCCAGATGATACCAGAGCTGGTCAGGTTGGCGCTCCACCCTCACCACCACAGTGGATCTCCCCAAGCTGAAAGAGGGAACAGCAGGAAAACTGACATATGCCAAGAAAGAAAATAGAAGCCAACAAACATAGTGGCCAAGTATCAAGGGCCCATTAAGAAGGAAAAGTGTTTTAAAATATATTGTAATTTTTAAATGTTTTTCATCATATTCTGTAGGGACTTAAAGTTCAACATATCAATACTTGA
>NDGN011443151.1:0-2500 GCA_002564285.1 Tympanoctomys barrerae
TATTTGGTACAGGGTCTCACTATGCAGCTCAGACTCATAGTGATCCTCTTGTCTCAGCCTCCCATGACTGGAATTACAGTGGCTGACACAGCACACCTTTGGTTCTGGGGCTGGCAGCACATGTAGTACCAGGGATTAAACTCGGCTCCTTCCATTTGCCAAGCAAGTGGTTAGTCTGCTGAGCTATCTCCCCAACCTGGAGCACTTCTTCATAAATACAAAGAATAACTGTGTGTGTGTGTGTGTGTGTGTGTGTGTGTGTGTGTGTGTGTGTGTGGTTTTGGGGACTGAACCCAGATTCTTTGCACCAGTACACCTTGAGCCCTTTTGTATTTATATTTTGAGGCCAAGTCTTAGGAAGTCTACTCCAACTTGCAGACCTCCTTCCTCAGCTTCCACAGGATGTACTACTGTGCTTGGCTAGCAAGTAACTTTCAGAGGTGGACTACCCCGATAGCTCAGTTGTCCCAGAATCAGGCGGGAGAGGCGATTCACATTTTGGTATTCTATAACTGGCCTGGTGATGATGGCTTAGATTTATCTACATGCACACTCTGCCTAGCCAGGGTGGAGTCAGACAGGAGCACTTCTGGTGAGGAGCTCCTGGGCTATGAAAGGGGAAATGCTCCCTACCTTTCAGTTTTATGGGCAACATGGTAGGCATGAGGAGATGGGGGCTGACACATTCATTTCAGCAGCAAAGCTGAAGGGAGATCTCAAAAAGATTCAGTCATTAAGATAAACAATATTCTTTCTTTCTTTCTTTCTTTCTTTATTTCTTTCTTTCTTTCTTCCTCTCTTCTCTCTTTCTTTTATAGACAGTGTCTCACTATGCAGTTCAATCTGGCCTTGAGCTCCCTTTGTACCCCAAGCTGGTCTCAAACATGCAACAATCCTCCTGCCTCAGCCTCCTGAATGCTGAGGTTACAGGCATTTACCACTGTGCCAGGCTAAGATAAATAATATTTTCATACACTATTTCCAAAAATCAATTCAGCACACAATGCCGGACCAACTACTGGTTTTCATAAACACAATTTTATTGCAGTTAGAGATGACTTCCAGTCCAGCAGCTATGTGAAGCCATAGGGGTCTTTCAGGCGACTCAGGAAGCCTGCCTGAAGGGTATTAGTTGAATCCTCAGTTCACCAAATACTTAATTTAACTCAGCAGTCTCTGGTGACGCGCCCATCCCTCTCTCCCACTGCCCTGGCTGTTGCTCACAAAAGAAGCGGGGTCCGCCCTCAAGCCATCTACTAGAGTGGCAGATTAAAATTATGTAACAGGAAGTTTGCTGTTCATATCATAATACAACTGAATCGCCAGTTCTCTATTGATAATTCATTACGTGATCCTGCTCCTTCCCGTGGCTCTGAAGTGCTTTTTGCCGTAATGATTTTATCCCCCTCCATAATGGCCTCCTGACGGTGTCGATCAGCCACTCTTCCATGTACAATAATATTATTCTGCAATCTGTCTTGGGAGAAGCTTAAAAGCTTTCTCTCATTTTCTCCATTTAACTCATGTATTATCTGAGTTTTTACATTAAATGGCCATTCTTAATATCCCATGACATGTCACCTCTTTTCTAGAGAGGACACAGATACAGTACTTTCCTGATTCCAGAATCTATACTAATCGAATTGTGCTTTCCCACTGCAGTTCAGAGCAGTTCGCTGGGTGCCGCCGCATTTAATCTGGACAAAGAACTTATGAAAGGGAACAAAAACAATTGAAACTGCAGTTGGTTAAATGTGAACGTGATTGATGCAATTTGTTCTATAAAAAGGAATTAGCAGATATTGAAGTCAAGTAGTGGAATGAAGGTCAAAAATGCTCAGATTTATTGCCCTGGTACATCAGAAAGCAATACTTTTTAAAAAGCCTAATGGGGCAAGTGGTGGATAAACATTTGAGTTTTGATACTAGAGGAGAAGAAAGGCTCCAGCTAAGGCTTTCAATCTACACTATGATCTAGTAATTTAAAAACATTGAAATCCTGAGACTTCACTAGGGCCTGCACCGTTCTGTTTAGTCTGTGCTTCCCAGCACAGCCTTAAGCACTAAGCCCGACAGCGTAGTTTGGGATGTATTTTAAGGGAGGGAAAAATTGTCTGCTCATTGACCCATCTTCCCCATGAATTCAAACACAAAGTAAAAAAGTTGAAGTCCAAATTTTCTTAAGGCATAATGAGGAATTAAACTCATTTTTACCTGGAGGCCTCCCAGATGGAGCTATTTTGATTTTAAGAGTTGGGAACTCCCCTAAACCTGCAGGCTGATTTCTTTCCTGTGGGGATAGAAAGTTCATCTCACTAATGGATTAGGGGCGGGATGCGGGATGCGACCATAATGGACAAGGTGCTCATTGCAACCCACGGGGGCTTGGGGCAGAGGATGATGAATTGTCCATCCAGTTGATACGGGCACTGTCCTGAGAGGAATGGATGAACCTGGTCAGCCTCCCCACAACCCAAATGGTGGTGACCTAAAGAACAGA
>NDGN011443151.1:10000-11903 GCA_002564285.1 Tympanoctomys barrerae
GCTGGCCTTGAGTGGTGATTAATTTCGTGTATTTCAGGGGCAGTCATCACTCAGGAAAAAAAAAAAAAAAAAAAGGGCTAGCATGATGGATGATGGGCCGGAAGGAGATGGCCTCTGAAACTTCTCCACACCATCAGCCCCTCTGGTCGTTGGCAGAAGTTCTGTGAGAACTTCCTTGCATGTGTCCTGAATAAACAAATACCATAGACTCTGCAGAACACCATTCTCCACATAGCTGGGGGATCAGGACATGGGAACAGGTGGAGCTGAGTAAGAATGTTCCCATTGACTTTTTATCTGTCTCTAGAGGTCAAATGTGTCCACTCCCATTTTGCATAAAACTGTGTTTGCTTAGGTGTGGGTGTGTGGATGCTGGGCTGAGCTGCTCACAACCCCTTCGGGACGGAGGTGCATGTTCCTCTCCCCAAGCACCCCATTTCCACCCTGCTCTTTGTGGTGGCTGCTGGCTGTTCCCAGCTGCCTCTCTCCCTAACTAAGCAGGCAGGAGCTGCCACACCCAACGTTCTGTTCCTTCCCTAGACACTCAGACCCCAAGACTGTGAAGGACTGGAATACAAAAGGCCAGCCTCCTTGTCTCCATCTGGGATGATGCTAAAGGGTCATCCCAATATCTATGCTCCACGGCGCACCAGATGTGACCTTTGTTGCTCTGATCTCGCGGTCCAGCTCCTCCTTGCCATCTCCCTCCCCAAAAGCTGTTGTTCTGGAGTGCACACCCAGAAAGCAAATCTCTGTCTCAGTGTCTGTTTCCAGAAAACCCAACTGCAGATACGATCATCTAAATAAGAAAATGTATATGATTATAGTGTGAAATCAGATGAAGTTTTGTCCACGATATGTATGTAAAAAACAAAAATCTAGCCAGGATGACAGATATGCAATGGTGCATATTTAACACGTATCAGTTTCTGCAGCTTTGATGACAAACTGCTCTCTGGCTGAAACTTGTCTCAGTGAGCAAGGACATTACTGAGCAGCTACTAATCAGGAAAACGATGCATGGATTAAAGTAAACACTCCAAAAGCATTTTTGCTCAAAGAGATTTAAGGGATGGGATGCTTATACCAACCAGAGGAGGGGAAAAAAATTGCCCCTTTTGTACTTCAATTAGCAAACAATAATTTGGATAATTGGAAGCAAATGTTTCTTCTTTTATCATATGAATTCCACAGTTCTTTGCCCAATGCTGTCCCCTGCAGGGTAGAAAAAAATCAGATCAGATGAATCTGAGCCACTCATAAGCCAAGAATCCGAGTTTACAGGCCTGGGAAACCAGGGTTGTGTTCTAGGGACCAGCACTTCCAATCTATGCCCTGTTGCAGGAAAATAAGCCTATTTTCTGGAATATAATTTCACAGACATTACACAAAGATAGTCTCTCAGAATCACTGTTGAAGCCCTCACAGCCAGTTTCACAGATTTCCTGGTTAAATGGAGGAGTGCAGACAGTTAGCTTCTTCCAAGGCATGAAACCGACTCTCTGCAATGACCCTGCTCTCAGCTGGAGAGGGCGTTGTTTTTGAAAGAAGCTAAGCAGCACAAGATTTGAAGAAATGGCTCTAAGCTCAGGTAAGAACTGAAAAATGGGAGCTCTAACCTGTTGTTGCAGGAGGCAGCTGCTTCTTGCAATAGTGAGCAAGTTTGTAGCTATGCAAAAGGCACTGGAACAGACACCTAAGCCTTCCTCTGGGTCCTCCAAGGATCAGAGCTCAGCAGGGCAGTGCCTTCCACTCCCAGGAGGGATGGCTGGAAACAGGATGGTCCCAGAGGTTCCCGCATCTGCTCTGGCTTCACTTGGTCACCACTGACTTCCCAAGAGGACAAGAGGCCGCATCTCCAGAAAGAACATGCCTTCTACCTCAGCACAGGAGAAGCCTTCAA
>NDGN011443165.1:0-11506 GCA_002564285.1 Tympanoctomys barrerae
GTAATAGTTGCATGAATGATTTAGTGCTACTTAAAAATAAAAAATACATGTCTTGATAGAACACACATATGTCAGTTTAAGTCTCATAACAAAGATTGAAAACAGAATTGTATTCATTTGGAGGGAAGGAGGGCATGTATTTTCAAAATCAGAAGAATGTCTCTTTCAGCAAATGTATAGGGGACTAAGATTCTCTTTAATTAATGTAAAGACTTTTTGCTGTTTTATGTTACCATGGTCTTATAAAAATGTGAGTACAATTATTTTAGTTATCACATTAAGTTGATCAGTGTTCTTTTAGAAAGTGTTTCATTTGACATAATTTTTTATAACTAAAAATAGTTTAAGTTTTTTCTAAACAACTTGTACATTTTCACAATTTTCTATAAAATCAGAAAGTCAAATTTTCTCTAATTAAATTTATTATGCTTAATAATATTACCTTATTGTTCACGTTCAGTTTTAAAATTCAATGCATGCTAATCAACAATGGCTTTTATAAATTACTTCCCTTCATTTTATAAATTTTCATATTTCCAACCTCAGTAATAAGTAATATTTGTATAGTAATTCAGATGTTTTAAAAGATTACAATGTATTTCATAAATGAAACATATTACATTACCTTAACTCCCATTCTTTTTTGTCTTTCTTTAGTATATTCCTCATTCACCCATAGTGATTAATAATGTATAATTCAATTGTAATATCATATACTACATATGTATATTAGTTTTTGAGAGGTACTGTAAGAAACTTGTATAAACTACTATAAGAAACATGTATAAACTTGGTGGCTTAAAACAACAGAAACTCATTTTCCTACTGTATTAGGTGGAAGAGTTAGGCCACATTATCTCTGAATGTTCCATGGAAGAATATTCTCTTGCTTTTGCTAGACTCTTATGTCTCTAAGAGCCACTCAGAAAATTGAAGCTTACTTACATTATCTCCCATCTTTTTTAAAATTAATTTTATTGAGAAACAGCAATGAGACAGTTTCAAAACAGATTAGGAGGACAGTTTCAATAATTAATACATTGCATATTGTTGTCTTCATAGTGGTTATTCATGGTACAAGATGCAGACTTGATATCCTTGACAGAATTTTAAAACCCTCTGATATAGTCATGGAAACCATATTTTCATCTCTAAAAATACATTGGCAGATTCAGAAAAAGCAGCTCTATTAACATATATATGTTTAATTCAAAGCATTTCATTGAATTCAGTTTTTTAGAGATTTTTAGTAATACAAGAAATCAAAATAAGTGGACAAAATAAAACAATCCTCAAGACCATCCATATCCTATGACCCAGTAAATATCTTCTAGAATGATGTCACTTTAGGTGGTTTTGGCTCCCTTGGTTAGGACAGGTTGTGTGTCTTCAGTGTGAAAAAAAAAAATGAGCCTTTGAAGGCTCTGCTAGATTACTCTTTGGCTTGCTACAGCCCAAGTGTGTGCGTGTGTGTGTGTGTGTGAAGTGATGTAGGTGCTTCAGGGCCTTGCACCTTACCTACTTTCCACATTCTCTGATACATCCTTACAGGTGACATGCCTGTGTTTGTTCAACAGTCTCTTTCCCTAGGAGAGTCTTGTGTTTGTGGAGAAGGTTAAGACAGCATTGCTTTGATGCCCTTTTGATGACTTGCACATATAAGGTCACTATAGAGCCTTCCAGCTGACACCAACTGCTAGTTTTGTGTAATTACTGTAACCTTTTTCATTGTTTCTTTCATGTCCCACCCCCTGTCTTCTTTGTATAAATATTTTTCCCCCAACTTCTGCAGTCTCCCAACATTGTCTTTCTTTTATCATACAAATTATGGTCTTCATAAATCAATCATTTTCTTGTTTCATTTGTTCCAAAACAGAGTGACCATAGCATCTGTATTTTATTTACATAGCCCCTACAACTTCTCTGGGTAATGTTGACCAACTACTTGCCCTTTCAGGGATATCTGAACTCCTTGGTTTGTGGCAAAATAATATACAGAAGCCAATACAGTTTATGGAACTGTTCCTCAGTAGATGACAGAATACAGAAAATATGATTATATGTAATTAATATAAAATATGATTATATTATGTAATATGATTATATAATATATAATGTTATGGGATAACATGGGTAGATTACACCAAGTGAAATAAGCCAGCCACAGCAAGACAAATATTACATGATTCACTTATATGTAAAATATTAAAAATGTTTAATTTAGAAAGTCCAGAGTAGAATGAGGGTTACTAGAAACTGGGGAACGAGAAGAGAGGGTAGGGAGAAAATGGGAAGTTACTAATTGAATGGTACAAATAAGGGTACAAACAAGATACCAGGTAATTTTTGGGTTCTAATGTACAATAGGATGACTAAAGTCAATAAAAAAGTCTATTTCAAAGTAACTAACAGAATTAATTTCAAATGTATCACCACAAAATGTGTAGTGAGGTGATAGATATGTTAATTACTTGATTTAATCACTTTATATTGTATTCATATATAGAAACATTACATTGTACCCTTTAAATGTATCAAAATTATTATTTGGTATTTATTTATTTATTTATTTATTTATTTATTTGTAGTGCTGGAGATTGAACTCAGGACCTTGTGCTTGCCAGGCAGGCACTTCTGCGGCTGAGCTATCTCCCCAGCCATGTTTGTTAGTTAGTAATTATTCAAAAATAAATGCTTGCTCTTCCAACTAAACTATGGGACTGGTACCTTTTTTGTGTGCTGTGTCCAGGTGGTGGCATAGGTAGATGGTTAGAGAAAGCTGTTGAATAAGCAGTTGAGCAGAGCACATGAAAGGCAAGCCTATAGTCAGACCTAATTGTTTTCAGGGAGTGAAAACTGGAGTTTTACTGCATGGCTTGGTTTGGCTGATGATTCCAGAGGTGTCTGGCTGGGTACATTGTTCTTGGGCCTGTGGTGAAGCAGTGTGTGATGTCAGAAGGGTATCACGGAAGAAAGCTGATCAGTTTATGGCAGCCAGCGAGCAGAGAGAGGGGAAGAGCCAGAGCAGACATGGGTCCTTCAAATGCACCCCCAGTGACCTACTTCCCTGAACTAGGCTCCACTTCAGTTTTCCATCACCTCTTGCTGTGCAGGTCTGGAATGTCATGCAAAGGCCTCATGTGTTAGAGAGTGGGCTTTTGGCAAGTGACAGGATCATGGGAGCGCTGTATTCACCAAATTAGCCCCTGATGAATCCGTAGCTAAATGTGCTGTTAGGAGGTAGGGCCTGGTCAAAGGGGGTGGGTCATAGGTGTGTGACCTGGCTTGTCATCTTCCTCTGTTTCCTGGCTGCCATGGTGCATGAGCAGCTTTTCTCTGCCCAGGCCCTTTCCATCATGCTGTTTCTGCCTTGGAGCCATCTGTGAGCCAGAAACCCCACCTCTTTTAACTTGTAAGCACTGAGTATTTTTCCCATTAATGAGAGAGTATTTAAGACACCTCCCAGTAACCTATTCAGCTATGAAATTATCAATGGATTAATCTAATGTGTTTAGAACACCCATAATCCACTTTATACCCATACCTTTGAATACTGCTACATGGAGGGCCAAGCTTTCAACACATGCTCTTTCAGGGGGACATTTCAGATATAAACCATAACTGAATCCTAATGGGCAAATAGAAGATTGTGGTGGATTGCTAACTGGTCAACTTTTAACACTCCACTGAACCTAATCATCGTGGTGCTATATGTGAAGGACCTGCCTAAGGCTTGTTGCTGACAACATAAAAATAAGAACTAGAAAAGAAGAGGTAGGGCCCTTGGTTTTCCTGAAAGAACTTGTTATTCTGGCTTTTCTGATGTGAACTCAGTTGTTGTCATCACAGGAGAAGCTCAGGACCTTGTCCCTGTGAATGACTGCAGTTCACTTTGTGGGCGCGCTGGTCTTTACTTTGAGCATCACTTCCCGGCTCCAGAGGCAAAGATGGTGTGCTTGCAGTCTCTTGGAAAAACTTGTGGCACTGACTTTCGTGATGTGAACTCAACTATTCTCATTGTCAGAGGAGCTTGGGACCTGTTGTTACTGAGGATGGCAGGGGTTCTTTTGAGGGGAGCTCAGTCCTTCGACATTGCTTCCTGGCTCCAGTGCAGATCCTTCAGCCCACTGGCACAGACTTTCTCACTTCTGCCACTGACTTTTGGGCCTTCCTAGCACAGATCTGTGAAACAGACTCATGTGAGACATTGTCATGGACTCTAGGTCTCCAGTTGGACTTGTAGGCAGCATAGACATGGACTCTAGCTCTTCATCTAGACTCATGCAAGACATTGCCATGGGATCCAGGTCCTCATGGATATATTATTTGGGTCTTTAGTGTGTGGACATATTTCCTGCACTATTTTGTATTACAAAATAGTGAATATTACAAAACAATCCTAAAAATTATGTGTTCTGTATTAAATTGTTTCCTTGTGAACCCTGACTTCAACAAAATAAAATTTAATAACCTTTGTCACATAGTGGGCACCTAGTCATTGTTAAATGAATGGCCCACCATTGCCAGGGCATGATAGAATTAGGTGGTGTACTGTTAGTGGAAATGCTCTAGTTTCAATTTATTATTTTTTGGAGTTATTGATGTAGTGGTATGGCTTACTAATTGGAAAAAAAAAACAGTAGTTTGGTAGTAGAATTAATTGAAATGCATTTTAGTATTCAATGCATTATATATTGATTGGTGTCAAGGTCCACCTTTTGTTAAAGAGTAGTGTGTTTTCTCTGTCACTTCTTTTAGTTTATTTATTTATTTTTTGGTACTGGAGATTGAACGCAGGACCTTGCTAGGCAGGCACTTATGCCACTGATCTACCTCCCCAGGCCCCTCTTGGTTTAGTTTTGGTGCCAAGTGCAGGTAGAGAGCTGTTGCTGGATCTTCCTGAGTGATGATGCAGCGTTGTTGGAGGCATCAGGCACTCAGTTACAGTAACTGTGAGTCTTGTGCTCAGCATTCCATATAAAGGCGTGTTGCTGTTAGGTTTCCTCACTGTGCTAATCTGAAAGGGTGGAGAAAGAAGAGGAAGAGGAGAGGAGGGTATCAGCTTGTGCAGTGGAGACTCGATTGTGCTCCAGCGTGCAAGGCTCAAGTAGCCAGCTTAACCTAGATTACTAGACATTCCAAGAGGTCCCTCGCCCTTTTCTTATGTTTGTTTTCTTTCCTTTTTTTTTTTCCTTGTCATTTTATCCAGGAGATATGAGCAATGAAATCCTATTTATTTTACAAATGCAAAAAGGTATTTTGTTTAATGTGGTGTTTGAAATACCCACATGCCCCTTTCTCCATGTTTACTCTGATAAGTACTAGTAACACAGGCATAGCTGGATGAGGACCCAGAGATTGTGCAGTGTATACTCTGGGGAAAAAAGGATGTTAAATTTCAACAGAAAGAATTATTGAAATAAGTAATCCTTTTTTTGTCGTTACTGAACTCTCTAGTCTGGCATTATATCATGACTTCTGAATGCAAACAGAATTTGCAAAGCTAATGAGGACAAGACTTTATGAAGAAAGGAAAGAGGAAAAGAGGGAAGGAACATAGGAAATTTTTCTTTAAAAACCCAACTTTTATAATGAGGGACAACCATATAACTTATATATCTATCTCTGTTTTATGGGCTAACATTTACTATATACTTTTTCAGGGAATGTTTCTGATGTACTTACCAGAAGCTAGAGACTGTCAGTCATCTATGAGTGTAGACTCTTTTGAAGAAGGAACATAAAAATTCTATACTTTGATTATTATTAAGCACTTATGTTGCAGTTGACATAATGCAGTGACAAGACAGTGATTAGCAGCACAAAGCCTCCCATCCTGTGGGGAAATGTTGGTTGTGGCACTTCTGACATTCTTGAATTTATGGACACATGAGAGAGGAGGGCACCTCAGAGGACAACCTGTATTAGTCTATTTTTGTTGCTATAGTTCTCAAGTCTTGGTCATTTATCAAGTAAGGAGTTTATCTGGCCCACAGTTCTGAGGACTGGACTCTCAAAGCAGCATGATGTCGACAACTTGGTGAGGACTTCTCCGGCTGTGTCACGAGGTGACAACATCATGTTGGATTGAGAGCAGTTATACCATGAGACAAAAAATGAGAGACGCAGAGGCCAGGCTTGCTCTTTATATAACTTGTACCTCTTGTGAAAGATAACCAGGGTTCTACAAGAACTACATTTAATCTCTTCTGAGAGCAGCATTTCCAGTGACCTACATGCCTCCCTGTAGGCTCCACCTCTTAAAGACTGCATCACCTCTCATGTCATCACACTGGGAACCAAGTTTCCAGTGCATCAACTTTTGGGGCATACACTCAGATCATACCCAAGGTAGTGCCCAAAGAAGGTGGTTTCTTCTGAATGATACTAGAAGAGTGAGAAAGATGGGAAAGTTGATAGTTCTGACAGTTCCTTAGAGGGGGTGCAGTTCTAAAGCAAGGGCTGTGACCAGCTCTGGCTTGAATGGGAGCAGGGAGATCAAGGAGAGATACCCTGAAGGGCTTGATCTTCATCAAACACTTCTTTCCTGGAGAAGTTACTATTATTTTTTTCCTGTGAGCTAAAGACAAACCTTGTGTGAGATTTCATTTCTTTATCCCACAGCTCTTGACTTCTTATTCTTAATGACTTCTGTCTGCTTCATTGAATTTTATATTCCGTTGTACTCCTCTTTCTTAAATTAAGTATACTTCTAAAAAGGGAAATGTCTAGAATACCTCAGTGAGTGATTCGTAGCTTCCTACTCCTTGCAAGTGCCTGAAACATACCTCTGAGAAGCCTGTGACACTTCTGTTCCCCTACTGAATCGTAGGTTCTTGGAAAGGGTCGGAAGGGGATCACAGACAGTTTCCTCTCCTTGTTTATCCTGCTGCTTGATGCAGACCACTGATGATATTTGTGAGCACTTTCGAGGGGCACACTTGAGGATTTACTATTGCTGCTTCGCAAGTCTGCTGTTATGAAATCAATTTTCAAATGAAAATCGATAAATATTTAGCATAATAGCTGATATATGGCTACAGTATAATGGCAGTTTTTGCAAGTTTTAATTGAAACCTGTATAACTAGAGATATTATGAATCTTAACACTAAAATTTGCTTATGCCATCCCCTCGCAAAGTCTTACAGTTAATTCTTGCATTGTTTAGTGAATGAAGTGTTGCATACTTCTGCCATAAAGTATTTTATTGTATAAATCCATCCTCATTTCTGTGCTGACAATTAAGTAGTATTGGTGGTTTTACAACAATATTAAGGCGTGTAAAGTTTTTTAGAAATAATCTGGCATATTGGAGCACAAGTGTGTGCTAAATTGTTCTAAGCACTTGTATTACTTGGAGGAAAGTTGCTACTTTGAGAAACTTCATTCTGTGTTTCTCATATGGAGGGTAGGGAGGGTTGGCGCTGCAGGTTTCCCAAGTACAGAATAATACATGAGCAGGTTCTCAGATCATTGCTAAAATAAATTTTTATTTGACTTTCCAGCCAGCCTGTGAGAATATTTGCCTCAGTGGATAGCAGAGATGAGAGAAAGCACCTTGTCTCAAGCCTGCTATTGAGCTCTGTCCCTGAGATCTCCAGCTACCTGCATGATTGTTACTGAGTTCTAGGGTGCTGGAATCTCCTTTTAGAGGAAATTTTCAGGTCCTTTCTGTCCTGGGCAAAGAACTGAACAAAACAAGCAAAAATGGTGGCAAAGTTTCACATTTATTAAAGGAAAAAAAACCCAAAACAAAATAGAAGGGTAGGATAAGGATAGAAATAAAAATATGCCTACAGTGTAGGGTGGGCTTGTGAAGGGGCACGGGAGTGAGCACTTCACAGCATCTATCCTGTTTTTATATTTCCCAGGCTCCTCCTACCAAAACCTACTAGAGTTCTCGTGACAGTTCCACATGCAGGCTTCTGAGAATTGTTTTGTGTGTGTCCCAGGATCTTGCCACACCCCCTTTCCCAGCTAATTTTAGCCACCCGATCTTCCTGCCTCATGATGTCCAGGGACGGGTGATGCTTTTCTTAAGAAACAGTAACGAGTGAACAGAAAGTTTACCCTGTGTTGTGTGCAATCACAAATAATTAGAAGTCAAGAGGTCACAATTAAAGCCAGTTCCCTGGTGGAGAAATGTTCTGGAGGCCACACGAATGATTCGGGAATTGCTAGCAGGATTAGAGAACTTTCCAGGGCATAATGGGCCGAGACTTGCTTGATGATCTCAAGATGGAACTGATCTACCTTGTTGTTGTCTTTTTCCTGTTTCCCCCTACGGAGTCGGTAAGCCCCTTACACAAACTCCTCATAGGTTTCCAGTCATACCTTTTGTGTTGCAAGTAAGAACAAGTAAATGATTAGTTCTAACAGCTAGTTTTCTGTTCTCGTACTAACAGAGTAACCTTTGAGGTTACTTCATTCTCTACACAACCTCTGCATTTTTTCTTAAGGTAAGGCTTGGCTCCTAGAAGGTCCTAACCTTATAGTGGATTATTTTTTAAATTGGCAGAAAGTGCCCCAAAACCAACTGTGGTAGACTGTGTCTATTCCCAGAGTGACTTTCAGTATAGATTCCCTGAGCTGTAAGAACAGACCTGTTTACCTAAGAACAACTTTTTATAAGATGAAGAAAGTGGAAAGGTAGGAGGGAGACAGTCTCCAAAAATAGAGCTCATCTTTTAAAAATAATCATGACCTATTACATTAAGTATTAATTGCAAATCATTTCAATTTTTAAATAATATTCAGTTATTTAAAAATTTATACCAGCACATCTAAGCTCAGGCAAAATTTAAAGCAAGGGAAGAATGTCCAGCTTCTGGGTACATTCAGTTGTGCTACATTAGTTTTAGGATATTTTTCCCTAAGAAGTGGGACATTTATTTTTGGGACTTACATCCTTTTTTTTTTTTTTTTTTTCCTCTCTTGAAAACTGCTCCAAAGTGGCACAGGTCTATCTTGAGAAGAGGCCTAAAATTTTCTTGTACCTTGCAAAAAAAGCTGTTAATATTTGTAACATAGAAAGGGCTGCTTATGTTAATAATATACCCCACTGTTAATAATAAGCTATGAGGGAAGTTGTTGAATATTCAGAATGTCTGTTTTATGATTTTTTAGAAAAAAAAAAATTCTCTTGCATGTCTTCTGAGTGTGAATTTGGTGCCATCTTGTGGGGAATTGTCAGACTGCTGTGCATGCCATTCAAAAAACTTGCTCCCGTGGCAATTAATACTGCTAAAAATATGCTCTGTAAATTAGTTAGATATTTTAAAAAATCCTCCGTGATTCTCCCACTAGAATTATATAGCTTCATCTTAGAAGCAGTGTTGTTTCCTAATTTTAGGAAGTAATAGCCTTTGCCTTGGGAGATTCTGGTATCCTGCAGAGGTAGGTGCCAGGGACCTGTTACGTGTGGTGAGTATGCTCTCAGGGCATCTGTGCTCTTTTTTTTTTTTTTTTAAATCCTGAACTTTTGGGCAGGCCAAATAGCTCAGTGGATTAAAGTGCCTGCAAGCAGGTGCAAGGGTCAGGGGTTCAATCCCCAGGCCTGCGGTGCCGGCCCCGACCCCAGGGCGCTCTGAGATGGCAATTGAGACTGGGCGTGGTGGTGTGGGACTGTAATCCCAGCTCTTGGGAGGTCATAAACAGGATCACTGAGTCCAATCTAGTAGTAAGACCCTGAACACCCTGTAGATCCTTCCCTAAGATACAATAAAGAAAGAAAGAAAGCCTAGACTTTCAACATAATTTAGAATTGCCTTCTTTATTTGTTATGCTAAATATTAGCACTCTACCAAGATTTTATTTTTTTAATGGTATATTTATTGCTGCCCTTGTGGGAGAAGATCATAAAGTAAAATTAAATTACTCTTCAAGTAATGTCAGGACATACAAGTATGAAATCCTTGTTAACTTAAACAAAATTTAGGTAGCTATTTGTGTGTAATTACTAAATCATAGGATTTATACACAGCACTTTTAACTAGTAGCAGAACAAAGCATGGTTCATGGTGCTATTTTGTATAAGGATGCCAGTTTTTTATTTTTTGGAAGCACTAGGAATCGAATCCAAAGCCCTTCAGACTGAGCTTTGCACCTAGCCCTCCTTTTTGGTGGGGGGCAGGGTTTTCCAAGTTGCTGAGTTGCATGCACTGGGTTCAGACTTGCAATCTTCCTGCCTCAGCCTCCAAAAATGCTGAGATTACAGGCATGTACCACAATGGTGGCTCTTGTGCCACTTTTATTAAAATGGTTTGGCATAATCAAAGGTATGGGGGCTGTAGCTTTGCACTCCCTTTGTCACTTTTAATAACAGCCCTCTGAGGTGTACAGACTAACTTTGCTATCCTCCTTGTGCACATGGAAAAGATGGGGCTGGAGCCTTACCCTGGATATAAGAATTAGTCATGGCAGAGCAGGATTAGGACTCAGCTTTCAGGATAACTGCTCTGTTGCTCTTTGTATTAGCTGGTGCAGCCCCAGTTATTTTCACCACCAGATGACAAATATAAGAAATAAATGTTTCTGGGATGAAAGGAGCTTTAAAGAGTCAGGGTGCTTGAAAGAGGCTGGGTGGGAAGGAGAGGAAAAGGAAAGGAACTTCTCTGTTGCCAGACAGTGCACTTAGGAAATACCTTCTAGATCTTTCTAAAAGGGAAATTGGACCCCCTGATAAATCATTTCTCTGATTAAAGCTTTTCAAAGGCTCCTTTTTGTCTACGTGACAAAGCCCAGGCTCATTTGAGTGACTCTCAGCTCCTTTATGACACATTTCCATGGCCTCTCCTGCCAACCACTCACTCCAGCAATGCTACCTTGTGCTGAATACCCCTCTCAGTTCCTTTTTTAGCTCCCCACCTTAGTGGGAACTGTCCCTATTGCTTTGGCTAGTCTTTCTCTTCTTTTCCCTAATGAAGCCTAAGCATCCTATGGGGCTCAGATCACACCTCACCTCTAAAACCCATCTCTCACCCTTTCCTTTTATGCTCTAGTCTAGCCGAGGTGTGCTGCCTCCTTAACATTTGCATAATGTTGTAGGATGATCTGTTCTGCTTCTGATTTCTTGATTAAACTGTGGCATCCTTAGAGAAATCTTATATGTTATTTACCTTTCTGTTACTAGAATTGAGCTATGAGGTCCGACCTACATTGTCTTACTTAGCAAGAAAGGACTGAATTGAGGCTAAGTTGCAGAAAATGGGGAATCATGGGCAGAATTGGGGACCCTCTCCCTGCCTTCACCAGCCTCCGGTCCTCTGGGTTGAAGCCCTCTTCTCAGTTCTTTGTCTTTTTCTTTTCTTTCTTTCTTTTTTTTTTTTTTTTGGTGGAACTGGAGATTGAACTCAGGCCTTGGGTTTGCCAGGCAAGCGCTTATTCTACTGAGCCATCTCCCCAGTCTCCAATGACAGAAGGATTTTTTTGGTCGGGGGCGCACTCAGGATGCCTTCAGGGCAGGTCTGGTTTGGCTTGAGGATGAGGGGATCGAACCATAGCATC
>NDGN011443169.1:0-14458 GCA_002564285.1 Tympanoctomys barrerae
GAATCTGTCCTAGCGATTTGATTTGGACCTGTCTAATTGCTATTTGTTTATCAATAAAATTCTGAAAAAAAATAGAAGGAAACTGTTGAGATGTTGCCCTAAGTTTGATAGCTATGTTCTTTTTAGTCTTTTCAATAGCAAGTTATAAAATTTAGAGAAACTTTTCTAAGTTAATGGTAACAATAAAAATTAAACATTTAATAGAAAAATTAGATTCAGTTTCTAATCGCCCTGCAAAATAACTGAATAAAATATAATTTAGATGAATGTAGTTAAAAAACACAGGGAAAAATGATAATAGCTCTGTCAATCAGGTAATACATTTATTTTTAATTGACTAGAATTTTATGTGCTTGTGTACTTTTAAAACTTGTAATGTGCAATAATTTCATCTATATATACATATATAAAAATATATATGTATATATACTTTTTATTTGAGTTTTTACATTCATTCTCTTAAAGAATATTCAGGCAGTAATCAACCAGAATATTTAACACTTTTCCCTGTCTCTGCTGGAATCTGATATCAGAATAACAACTGTAAGAAAATATGAAAAGAAATTAAATGGCATGAGACCCTTTCCTCAATACTACAGTTAGGTTTTGGAGACCATCATTCAGATCTTACTTTCATAAAACTTCTTATACTTCTAAATTGTGTGTAAATCATTTGGTGCATTTTCTAAAATGGAATGTAGAAGAAACATTCTTTAAACTATGGATCGGGATGAACTGGTGCTATTATTTAATGTTAAAGCTCAGGCACTCTGAGTTACAGTTTTCAAACTTTAATGTACCCAGAGATTGCTGGAAGCTCGTTCTCAATTTCTGATTTCTGCACCATGCATGCTACCCAACAAAGTGTTGCTTTTGTTTATGGCACATGCTAGGTTTTCCAATAAAGATAATCCAGAAACTAATTCTCTAAGGTAGGTAGGATGTCTTTCCAGGAAGCAATTAATGTGGGATATTTCCTGTAAAAATATCGTCGCTAATTTGAGGGATGGATGAAATTATCAAGTAAAACATCTCTGTTAGATTGGGAGTGGAGAAATGTCCTCTTAAAGAGACAAGATCAACAGATGGGGTCATGGAGCATTGTAGATGGTGCATATGATAAAGGAAGCCATAACAATGTCATCTTTGTATAAATTATTACATTTGGTAAATGTCAGTATCAATGGTTTACACTTACAAGCCTTAGGAATTTTTAATGGTGTCAAGTAAGAGAAAAAAAAATCAAATCAACAAGCAAATGTTACTTTTTTTTTTAATGTATTTAGTACAGGAGCTACAGGGTGCAGGGTCTACAGGCTCTCACTACACTGATCGGACTCATAGTGATTCTCCTCTTTTCAGCTTCCCAAGGATTGGGTTACAAGTACAGTCCACCACACCCAGTCTCAATTGACCTCTCTGCACGCTCCAGGGGTGGGGCTGGCATGTCATGCTGGGGATCGAACCCTGGGCACTATTTTACTTATCTGACATAATTCAAGTATATGTGGAAAAAAATAACCAATCAAAATATTTTTGATTGGCAGACTTTACCAGTATTAAGAAAGAGTGACAAAGTCAGATTTAACGGGCCCATTGGATTGCCTGATACCTGTTAACTTGTATAATACAAAGTCATTCCAGGACCAGATATCATAAAATACCCTCTATTAGTAGTACTTACAATAATAGGTAATAGAGTGACTTATTTGGCTTGATTATATTATGTACTTTTTTGAAAAATAGTTGAATTAATTAATATAAAATTTTGATTGAAAGCTACCAATTGAAAACTATTCTCAGGCCAGCCAAATAGCTAATTGGATTAAAGCACATGCAAGCAGGTGCAGGGGCCGGGGATTCAATTCCTGAGGCCTGCTGTGCCAGTCCCACCCCTTGGATTTGCTGAGAGGTCAATTGAGACTGGGCATAGTGTCAGGTGCCTATAATCTCAGCTCTGGGAGGCTGTATCAGGTGAATCTCTATGAGTCTGATCTAGTAGTGAGACCCTGAACAACCTGTAGACACTTCCTCCCCCCCAAAAAAAATCTTATTCTCATTATTTGAGTTGTAGTAAAGTGGTATGCCAAAAGTTTAAAAAGTTAAAAACTTAAACTAAATTCAATTTTTCTTGGGCACCAGGACCAGTAATTATTATAATAATTAACGGAATTATAAAATTTAACACAATGCTGTATTTATATAAAAAGTAAATAGAAGTAAACAGGCTTTGTAAACTTTTATATAGGATTCTTTCCTTTTCATTTAAGTGTCTGAAATAGAGTAGTTTGTGAAATTAAAGTCATACAGGTTGCAAATAAATAAATCATGCTCTTACAGTGCACCACTGCTATAATTTTTTTAAATTGTGTAGCTTCAATTTTAGTTGTCAACTTTCAGAACCTTTATTACAACCGGAGAATATCAGACACTTTGAATCATTCACTCACATCCTTATTTGGCAGAGTTTTAAAATTAAATCCATACCATTGGCTGCTTTAGGTCATGTGGCCATTTGGCCCAATCACTTTTGCTAGAGTGAGAGTATCATGTGACAAAAGTATGAAAACACTGCAATTAAGGACCCCATTAAAAAGAGGGGAATGTTGAGTTTTTAAAGATACCATAATTTTAGAAAGCTTCGAGAATCAGAGTTCCTGAAAATGTTGATTATTCAATCTTTTCTCCAATCTTATAAACATATTTGTGTTTCTAACATCTGATCTCAACCTGTTTACTTTATTATGTAATTTGACATTATGTTATAACTACATTGAATGTCATAATATTAACTGGTCCTGGTGCCCATAAAAAAGTGAAATATTTTAAGGTTTTGACTTTTTAAACTTCTAACATACCACATTGCCGTCATTCAAATAATGAGAGTAGTTTTTAATCAGTAGCTTTCAATCAAAATTTTATGTCAATTAATTAAACCATTCTGAAGAATGTCTAATATAATATTTGCATAATGTATTTATAGTTCCAAATCAAACACAATTTAAACATTTTTCAGAAATAGGAGTGTAAAATACATAATAAAATAGATAATTATATAATGAATAATGATTAATTAGATAGACAATTAAGGACATAATGAGATATTGTGTTAAATTATTCTTAAATTGCAAGAAGTAAAATTAATTTACTCCTTGATAAAAGAGAACACAGTTAGGGAAGTTTATGAATTTAACAAGATACATGATATGGCATTTATTAATATTTTTATTTAATCTTAATTATCTAATTATCTATCTATCCTTATCGCTCATTAGCTGTTTATTTTAATACATTTTAAAGTAATTAAGCCTCTAAAGTACTTCAGAGAGTTTATTTTATCATAGTGGATATCTTGCCTTTAATTATATAGAAGCTATTATTAGTAGATAATATAAATCAAAGCATAGTATCTTTAAAATTTATTTTGGATCTCATATCTAATTACTCTTTGATCTTTCCAGTCATTAGCTAATAATATAATGAAAGATAAATATTTTAGTATGATAAACAAGGTCGTATTTTGTGAACACATCTATAGTGTTTGGCGTGCTTTCTTCTTTAGAATGAAAAATTTGTTATTAATTGACCTTTGACCAAATAAGCAAATGGATTCCTGAAATATGCCTATTCTCTTCTCAGACAAAAATGGAATTTCCAGTTCCCTATCAATGTCCAGACTTGTTTAATCTTAATGATAAAGATCTTTAATTTTTCTTTAGGATATAAATCATCTAGGAATAATTTTTACAACATAAATTAGAAGGAAGAAAAAGTAAATGCTGAATGTAAAGGACTGAAGTCTCAAATCTTACAGTTTGAGAGCTTGAATGAGTTACCTACCTTCTTTGGTACATTGTGTTATGTAACAAAAGAAGGAAATGGAAATTCCTTAATGTAGTTTTTGCTTTCCATGACAAATATTTTATAAATCATTACATCTTAAGGATACATATATAGACATATATATTTAGCTATATGTAACCTAAATATTTCATGTATAACCTAAATATTATTATTTATTAGACCAGTAATATATCCATAGGTATCCATATATATAAATATATATGTATGTATATATATATATATATATATATATGAACATGTAGGTGTATGAATAGACTGATGGATTAGCTATATGAATACATAAATTTTAAAATTTATAAACATGGCTTTTAATTAATGCTTTGTATTTGTATAGTTTTAAATGAGTTAAATAATGCTTGTAAAATGTAGTCAAACTTTACAAAACGCAGAATGAAGTAGCTCTTTTCCCTGAATTAGATTGTGCTTTATAATAGCAACCTCCAGATTCCAAGGGTAACACATATTCTTTAATGTCCTATCAGAGGTGCTGCCCAGAGAAGGCCCAAGGATCGGCGGCAACGCGCCTCCCTTCAGGCAGGAGTCCTCCCCTTGGGACCCCCTAGGGCTCCCCAATAGTTTTTTCCTCCTTGACGTTGAACTCAAGGTGCTAAATCTTTACCAATGGCTTTGAAGCCCTCTGAATGGAGGCTGGGCAAGCAGAGCTGTGGCAGAGCACCACCAAATATGGAGAAGACTTTGAGTTCTCCTCCCCTTAAAAAATAATACAGATCAGGAAGTAGCGTATCACCCACACTAAAATTTATGTTTAAACATGCTGGGAAATCTTATTGAACCTTTTTTCTTTTCTCTCTCTCTTGAAATTAAAGGGACAAGCCATTTCCTAAGTATTAGACAACTATCCCCACTGAAAGAGCATTTTGGAGGATTCTTTGGCAACAAAATATTTAAAAATATGAAATCTAATGTGAGGCTGCCTCAGGGTTGCTTTGAAATACTATTATAGGGGAAGGATACTGCATTTTAAAGTCAAACCCTAGGCATGAGGTAACATCTCCTTTAAATTCTAAATTTCCTCAGAAAGAAGACATCCATTGCATGGCGGGCACCAGAACGTCTCGGTTTCATGAGATTTTCCCCAGATTTCTTATTATCTCAGAATTTACAGTTCCCTGGTGTGGACCAAATAGCTCAGGGGAGTAAACCTCTGCAAGCAGGTTCAGGTTCAGGGGCGGGGGGTTGCATCTCAGGCCTGCCATGCCTGCCCCACCCCAGCTTGTGCTGAAACAGCAATTGAGACTGGGCATGGTGGTATGCGCCTGTAATCCAGCTCTTGGGAGGCTGTAAAGAGGCAGATCACTACGAGTCCGATTTAGTAGTGGGACCCTGAACACCCTGTAGGTCTTCCCTAAGATACAGGAAAAAAAAAAAAAAGTGTTTTTACAAATCCCTGAAAGCGGTCGAAAAACATAGAGAAAATATCTGAGATTAAAACAAAGAGTAGTATTTCTAATAATAAAATTTAGACTGACAAATATGAAACATAGTACATAGGTCAGAATATGAAGCAAAAGCAAGGTTAAATATAAATTAGACACCAGAGTTGAAGGCAATTTCAGAGTGATCCAAAAATTCTATAAAGCAGGGCCAGAGAGACAGCTTAGAGGCATAAGCACTTACCTGTCAAGCAGGAGGACCAGAGTTGAATCCCCAGCGCCACATGCTGTGCAGTCTCAGCACGGGATGCCTGGGCACAACATCCCAAGAGGTGCCCACTGTGCAGTCCCTGGAACCGGGCGTGGTGGCACAGGCCTGTAATCCCAACACTCGGCTGAGGATCCAGGAGGATCTCTATGTGTTACAAACCAGCTAGGAGCTATAAACGTGTGTAGAAGGCCAGCCTGAGCTGCATAGTGAGACACTGCCTCAAAAGAAAAAAAAAAATCTATCAATCAATTATTTTGAGAAATACTAGTTTTTCCAATTAATTGTTATCTAAAGTCAGAAATTGACCTTTATCGCCTACAGAGTTGTTATAATTTGTACCTTAAATTATTAACTAGTATTGGATGTTTGGTAGTTATCATTTTCAGAAGCATTTGAAAATATGGAGAATTTATATAATGTTATATTATCTCCTTATGTAATGTCTCTCAGAGAATTATATTTCTAAGTAGGAATATATATATATATTATATACATATATATGTATATATATGAAACAAAGTTTTTGAGTAAAACTACAATGTATTTTTCATAGTTCTGGCAAAACTTTACAATGTATACACAGTTTTCTATATAGAAAAATCTATGGTAAAAAAATTAGTGCAAAAATGTGCTTGACTTTTTGAATTTTTAACTTTATTAATTTATTTATTTTTCTCTTTTTTTTTTTGAGACAGAGTCTCGCTATGCAGCTCAGGTTGGCATTGAACTCACTTTTTAGCCCAGGCTGATCTTGAGCTCATAGCAATCCTTCTGCCTCAGCCACCTGAATGCTGGGTTTATAGGCATGAACCATCACTCCTAGCTTACTTTTTAAATTTTTATCTCCACTTTTAAATTTGATTTAAATGTAACTTTATAATTACAATATGGTCACATTTGAATTGCCAAATATTGACTTCCTAATTTTCATAGTCCAGCTGCATGACTTTTAATAGGCATTCTATCAGATTACAGTGTATCATTGCTCAGTTATTTTTCAAATTTGGAGAAAAGAAAACGAACAAACATTGGAATAATAGAAGAAAATAAGTAGATTTATATTTTATTTGAAAACATAAGGCTTAATTTTATATTCCTTTAAGCCCTTTGGCTACCTTTTCTAATTTCCTATTAACATTAAAATGCTGCATTAAAACTTTTTGATAAAGGAATAATTACTTTCATGAGAATTCGTTTAAATTGAGATGCTGTATGTCTTCAGTACAGAAGCACTTAGAGTTATGCTTGAGAAATTCACTGAGCCTTTCTTCGTATTTCATAATTACTCCAAAGCCGAAGCCCACCTTCCTAGCCTGATCTACTCTCAGGTCAGCTAATAGATACTTTTCTGATTTGATCATTTTGATTTGGATGAATGTCTACCAACAGGAAACCAGTCCATAAAACTACATCATCATTTTTACTTTTTCCCCTAGCCATTTTAAAACATTTTAAGTATTTCTCTGACTGCAGGGATGAAATAAATAGAAGAGATGCAAAGTTCATTTATTCCAACCTGTGATTTAGCACAATGGTATGGAGGAAGCCCTTGGTGAAGTCATACGAGGAAAGTCCCTGGAGCTGCAGGCTCCATACCTGATAGTGTTCTGTAGCTTTGTCTGCCTACTCTCCCTCATGGTTCCCATCTCAGTTAGAGTCTTCCTTTTAACTCTTATTCACAAATACAGATAAATAATTGGCAAAGTTTACTTTTTCTAGGGATAGTAGACATTGTCTGTAGAGATAAGACTCAAACACATAATTTTTTTCACAAGTGTAAGATTGATAATAGTTATGTGGAGAGTACTGTTGATCCTGTTTCTATGATTTCCAAGTACCCTCTGCAGTGCATGTACTTATGGGGTGGAAGAAGTGTGCAGTTGCTATGAAGACTGAAAAAACCTGTGGCCTTCCCTGCCTTGATGCCACTACTACTATATAGAGTACATTTCCAACACAAAAGTCATCACTTTTTAAATATTTTTAATCCCCAGCTTGACAAAATCTTCTTAGTGATTATGAAAGCAAGTATTTTATCTGTCAGAGGTGTATTTGTACCCTGATAATGCCAGCTGAATGATACTAACGATGTCATCTAACTTTCTGTACAGTCTTACAAGATTTGTAAGATGTAAATAACATATTTACATGAATATTAAATAAAATATATAAAATCTGTTATTTGGTATGCTTTCCATAGTAAGCCTTTACCATTGTTATTATAACTTATACTTATTTAATAACTTCATTTTCAAAATTATTTTTAAAATCCAGAAACTTGAAATAATAAAGAGGAAGAAATACCGTGAAGGGAAGGGCTAATAAAAGAACCTTAGAACACTGAGTAGGGGTCAGGAGCATAGGAAAATATGAGGGGTGAAGAAAGAGAGCAGGGATGGAAACAACGGGCAAAATGAAAACAAGGGAGCGATATAAGAAGAAGGAGGAAAAAGAGAGAGAGAGAGAGAAAGTGACTGTATTCCAGCACAGCAAAGTGAGTACTAAGCCATATTGCCAGCCTATCTTTGACGTGAACTCTAAACTTTGATGGTATTTGTTAGTACCTTTTGTACAGCGTGCTAACCATCTGTGGTCTTCCTTTCATTGGGAAGGTCACCTCCCACCTATACAGCATGGCAATATCATGGTCTTTTAATGAAATCCTTCTAAGGTTCTTTTTTGAGGTGCTTCCTTGATACCAGTATTAGTGATTTTGGGGGTGAAAGAACAATTGCCCAATATATTGTGCTAGATATTAATAAGCGTATTTATTGCACAACCAAATTAAATATTGAGTGGTGAAGTTTAGTCTAATTGCACCTCAGAGAGGTACCAAGAGCCCATCTGGTGGCTTCCATCCTGTGACTTATCTTCTTGCTCTCGAAGAGGCAATAGCAGCCCAGACTTCAAGTGCTCATTGCTTACAGCCGACTAGGACAGCTACAACTCTCAGTCCTATTTTACTAGGAAGGAAGACTCTCCCTAGGAGAATCCTAGCAGATGTTACCTCTTTGTTGTTTCTAAGCAGCTCTAAAAGCTCCATGACTGTGGCCTAGTTCCAAGATAAAGCAGGCATGTGGACTTCTCTAGCTTCATGCAGGGAACGGCCTTTCCCAAATTGATAAGGATAGCTTTCGCATGGGTCAGTAACACCATTTTTCCTGTCCTCTAAATGCCAACTCCTAACTCTAGCTATGTCCACAGTACAGGCTGTTTCAATTGATTTCTTTACCAGAACACAGAAACACACCTCTATTACTACTCATGTCACATTAATGTCCTTTGAATGTGTTCCTGAAATCTTTTTTACTTCTATGATAAGCAATCAAAAACTTTGGTAGAGACTCTCACGTCTTCATCATGTACTTAGCGCTTTGCTTCCTAGTAAGTGAATGTTAAGTAAGTGAATATATTTAAAGTTTCTTAAAACAGAGCACAAGTAATTATGATTTGAACATGATATTTTAAAATCAAAATAAAAACTTGCAGTACTTATAATCGTAGTGTTTAAAATAGAGCATAATGGATAAGAGATATTGCATCATTCCTGAAGGAGCCAAAGCTGAACCATCTGTTTCACATCTCACTAAATCTAGAAATGAGAAACACCATGCGGATGGTGGTAGCCCCTGGGAAATGGGATTAGGATCACATAGGATTTGGGGAACAGAGATTACAAGCAAATGTCAATAATTTAGGCTTTTTCTTTTACGTTTCCAAAGCAGGCATGTCAAAATTGTATCTTAACAATGTAAAAAATGAAATCAATCTGCCAATTTACTTCAGTAGGTTTTGAAGAAAGGGAAGATTTAAAAAAAATAAGTGTTTTTCACTTAAATTTTGGAAAAGTACAAAGAACTGGATAGTACTGATTTAGTGATAAAAACTGAGTGAATCACATTGAATGTATCAGACTTTTTCTATTTAATGCATATCCTTTTTATCATGCAAAAATGGGAAGAAGCCTTTGACTCTGGGGCATGAGTGTGTATTTTTTTGGTAAAGAAGCAGTTTACAACAGGGCCCTGCTGAGTGCATTGTGATTGTCCACAGTGCTGTCTGCAAAGCATGACAAAGCTAACAATTGCTCCAATAATCAAAGAAGAAAATACTGATGTTTTCCTTGAAAATTAAATGCCAAATTGGATTTGAAATGTTTAGAGAGGTACTTATCATTTGATCATAATGATAGATATGATAAATGAGCAACGCTTTCTCCTGGGAATAATGTACTTCTTTAAATTTTCAATTTAGTCTCATTTTTATAGACAACTGAGGAGCTATGTGATTTTCAGTTCCCAAAACCCCTTAGGCTTAATAGGATGAAGAATGATTGATTGAGAACTTGGTAATACTAGTAGAACATATAAAGATGTTCAATTAATTATAAATTTCATAGTAGATTATCAATACCTTTGAATTTCTCATCTTACAAGAAAGAAAACCTGTACTGACATGCACACACACACGTGCATATACTCCCCAATTTATGTATTTTCAAGTAGGTTTTTGAAAATTTACCTTTTCCATAAACTTCTGCATTACAGTTTTAGTCATAATTAGTGGCATTTGCCCTTTGACACTGTATTTTAACCCTCACATTTGATATTCAAGAATAGGCATTTTATTTTAGTATAGAAACTAAAAGATATCCCCTTCTAAGAGAAAAGCATTTTAATGAACAGCACACTAGCTTACCATTTGTTTGTTACACATTTGTGTTTTTGAAGACACATAGTTTGTGTCTTGGCTATGAATGACACGGTGTACTTGTTTCATTATCATCTGTGTAGTGGCTCAGAGTCATACAAGTATACTGGCTTCACATGGCAGTGTTGTTAGGTTTGAGTTCTATGGGTTTTATTTTATTTTTATTTTGTTGGCGGAATGGGGGATTGAGCTCAGACTCTTGTGCTTGCCAGGGAAGCGCTTATTCTACTGAGCCATTTCCCTGGTCCCTTGAGTTCTACAGGTTTTAGTTGACCACCTATTTCCTTCCCTTTCCTAGCACATGACACCTGGAGGCCCTGATTCCCAGCCTCTGACTCTCTTTCCATATACCTGTGACCTCTGATCCCATGGGACATCTACTTGTTTCTCTTCTAACGTCCCTCTTACAACAACTCTGGTGATTACCTAGGACCAACCTCATGACCCGAGCCAACCCTGCTTCCTCCAGGTCCTTCCCTTAGTCACATCTGCAAAATTCCTGTTGCTGACAGGACAGGTCTAGCAGACAGGATGTGAGGTGTCACGGAATTGGGGACAGGATGCCATTACTCTACCCACCACGGGACTCTTACTCAATTTCAAGTCTTATTCTTACATGGTTTGGCATATCTGGTTTAGCTTGAAAAATGACTGAGCACAAGGCAGATTTGTATGCCAATTTTAAAATAGAAGAACATGTGTACATATTCTGTGGGTGTGCGCACATATATGTCTGCTGAGCAGTTAAGTCTAATTTATCAATAATATCCCAGCACGACAATGAAAATTATTGATTAAAATTGTGCCATTGAAATATGGATAGGTTGCATCATACAAAGCATTATACTACTTTATGCCTATGCATATTTTTCAGGACTAATTTAACATAGATAAATGATGCCAACTGTTATAAATCTAATAAATCTAATATCGTATCATAAATCCTGTTTGTCAACCACGCTCTCATTTAGGTAGAAGATGTGTTTCCTCAGCAAATTGAAATAGCTAAAGTTTAGTCATTTTTGATCTCCTTATCCACACCTTACTCCCAAATACAGAAAATCTAAATGTAACTTGAAATGGTGAGTTGCATTTTATTCTACACTCACAACTAGGATATTCCTTAATGAATATGTTTTTTGAAAAAAGATAACACTAACATATTTGCCCCAATTACTGTTGTACACTATCTATTCTAAAACCTAATTTTCTATATGACCTTTAAGAACCCCTGAAGGGGGCATTGAATCACGCCTATGTCTGATTTTTAGCTTTCGCCCAAACTTTAATTTTATAGAGTGTGATCTTTACTATTCAGGGTATTTTATTTTAACCATGGGAGAACTTAGTTTTGTTTTAGTGATTAACTAAATAAAAGTGTTTATAATTTTGCAATAAAAGACAGAATACAGTTAATGCTTTGGCCTTTATTTAACCCACTCAATGCAAAAGTAGTGTGTTGTTATTTTCATAAAACTTTCTTTTTTCTGTTAAAAATCTCCATTTAAGAAATTTTTGATTAACAGAATTTTGCATATTAATGGGACAAAATGTGTTTTTTGATTCCTATATATGTTATGTAGGGATCAAACCAGGATAAATAGCATATAAATCACCTTCAATATCTATCATTTTAATGACAAGAATATTCAGGATCCTCTTATAGCTACTTTAAAATGTCAGTGCACTTTGGCTACTTATAGTCATCTTACAGTGCAAATGAATATCACAGCTTATTCTTCCAGTCTAAGAGTATTGATGTTGTTATCAAACTCTCCTTTCCTGCCCCCTCATGCCCACTTTCTCTACCTGAGGTAACTTCCATTCTATACTTGTGTAAGATGAGATAAAGTGTTATAGATTTCAAATATACCCAAGATCGTGTATTAGTGTCATCTCTGTGGCTTATTTCACCTAATGTAATTACTCACTGTTGCAATGTCTAAATAGTAGTGAACCATGTCCATAGGTACCAATGATGCCTCTCTTCTTTACCTATTCATGTACATTTATGCCAATGCCATAGATCAGCTATTGTACATAGTAATGCAATAAGCAACAGAGTGCATATCACTCTGTCTCCCTGAATTCTGTATGTTAGTGGGAACGTTAAGTCAAAGATCAAACTTCCTGCTCTCTGAGAAGTTATCACATAGAACCTACAAAATAACAAAGCTAACAATGAGATATAAGTATAATAGTGCTTATATTAACTAAAGTCAGAAATTTAAGTTTCAGAACATTCCTAATATTTCACTTGGTACCTCTTTTTGATTCTATTTTTAGCACATTTTTTTCTGTATCTCTAGGAAATTAGTCATTGGATGCATATGCTTTTCTGCTTTACTTTGTTTATAACAATGACCCAGAGCTCATTATTTTGTTTAAATTTCCTTAGAATGCCTGCTATGATTGATAAGACAGATAATTTCTTAATAAACGTACATCATAATTATTCCTACATAGCAAGTCAACTCTTTTTTTTTTTTTGGAGGCTCTTGATGGCCTCCAGCTCTGGTCTGCATTGCTTTGAGTATGCAGGAATCGAACCACCAATCCCAGAGGTTGACTGCTTTGTTTAAGCAGGCAGTTAATCAAGTAAGCTAGTGGGTGGGGCCCCAGCAAGTCAACTCTTAAGGGAAAGGATACAAAATCATTGAAAATTAATTGTGGTGAAATATTCAAGTGTATGGTGAATATATTCATTTACTAGATCCCTATTGTTCTTTTATACTTTGAGAATTTTACTTTGATAGTCCTTGTGTTACCAAAACATAGAAACTAACAGTTCAGTTCAGATATTAAGAAAAGAAAATGGCTAATTTATGTTTATAAAATTTTCAGCTAAGACCATGTTAAATTTTTAGAAAACATTACTAATTACAAGTCCAATCAGTAATTGAATATTTTCATGTGAGTACAGAAAGAGTATCATACCAAACTTGGGTTATAACAGAACAAATTCACACATAAGCTCTATTAACTATCGTTATCTTAATCTTTTCATGTTTTTGAAGTAGAGTCTATTATTATAAAGATTTATACATAATTCTTAACAATGATCTTCTTTCTTGGGTTACAAGTAAAACTGCCTTCCATGCCTATAAGCTTCTTGTTTTATTACAGCATAAAATATTGTGTCACATACAATAGAAAGCCATTTGAAAGGAGATTAGTGTGACTATCGCAGAAGTCTGGGTTTAATTAAGCATCGCATAGGATAAATGAAAAGCACACATGCATACAATGTATTTGCTTTAGATTCAAGATCCTAAAGGAAGTAGGTGTATGTTTGAAATAATCATCTCAGAAAAATTGAAAGTTTATTCAAAAAATAAAATCAGGTGCCGGGAGATAGCTCAGTAGAATAAGTGCTTGCCTGGAAAGCGCAAGGGCCAGAGTTCAATCCCTGGTTTGGCAAAAAATATGAATAAATAAATAAATAAATAGTGCTGGCCAGCAAGATAGCTCAGCAGACTAAGTGCCTGCTTTGCTAAACGTAGGGACCAGGGTTCAAACCCCGGTTGCACATGCTATGCTTGTCCCAATCCCGGGGCACACTGACCTAGCAACTGAGTCCAAGCATGGCGGTGCATACCTGTAATCCCAGCACTGGGGAGGCTGAAAGCAGGAGGGTCACCATGAGTCTGAGCTGTGTAGTGACACCCTATACCAAATACATAATGGGAAAATAAATAAATAAAATAAAATAAAAGCATTGCTTTAAAAAACTGATCCTGAAATGAATTATCTAGCTGAAAAATGAACAGATGGCTTATAGACAACTGTCCCCCAAAGTGTGATAATGCAAATTGTGGCTAAAGGTTGAATTTTACCTTGCAAACTGATAACGCAGACTCATTAGGCAAATTGCCTTAAGTACACCTTACTCCTGGGGCAGAAAAAGTTATTGTTGGATCAGAATGGGTTTATTTATATGTCTGAGTACACATGATGGGTGGATGGTTTGCTGGTTTTCCTAAGTGACTTTCTTCTGCTGCTTTCCCAAGGATTGTTCTGTATCTCTGGCTTAACATAGGTGAGCCTTTGTGCATTACAGCAAAATAAAATGGGGACTCAGCTATCAAAAGTCTGCTTTATTTATTTATTTCTTTATTTGTTTATTTATTTATTTGTTTGTTTTTGCAGAACCAGTGATTGAACTCAGGCCCTTGCACTTGCCAAGGAAGTGCTTATTCCACTGAGCCATCTCCCCAGC
>NDGN011443173.1:0-11293 GCA_002564285.1 Tympanoctomys barrerae
CCGGGCCACGGAGAGCGGGAAGAGGATGGACTGCCCGGCCCTACCCCCCGGATGGAAGAAGGAGGAAGTGATCCGAAAATCTGGGCTCAGTGCCGGCAAGAGCGATGTCTACTACTTCAGGTACCGGGGCTGGGGGGCGGCGGGTCACGCCGGGTTCAGGGGTCAAGAGCTGACCCGGACTGGGGATCGTCAGACTAGAGCAGGGCCCCGAGAGAATGTGGCAAGGATGGGCTGGCCTGGGTAGTGCGACGTGTCTGTGACCCTTGGGTGAGTTGACCTCAGGGCTGTGAGAGGCTGAGTCCGAAAGCTAACAGCATCTTAGTCAGAGGCGTCAGAAAAATTCGTTTGCGAAGAAAAGGTTGCTCAGGCCGGAATGATTAGTCCACTAAAGGGTTAAAAAAGGTGTAGTTCATTGACACTATAAAACTAGTCATCGTTGGCTCCTGTCCCTGCCTGTCCCAGATTCATCATCGGCGAGCAGGATGTTTAATCATGGACTTGTGGGAGAATCAGCTATCTGCAGGAGCACGGTTTCGGTTATTTTGTGGGATCGTGGAAAGTTTCACATGAAGTAGGCATTTCGAGTGCCTAAAGTTTTTTGGAACTTCTTGGTGTCGCAGAACATACTCTAGATTGACAACGGAAGCACTGTGCTAAGTTTGTTAGACTCCTAGACCACCATTGGCCCCATGGGGAACATTTGCCAGTGCCTGGAGACTTTTTTTTTGGTTCACACACCAGGGGAGGTGGCAACTAGTGGTTAGAGGTCAGAGATAGACCTGTTGTGTGATAACAGGACACCCTGGCAATAAAGAATTGTCTGGTATTAAATGTCACCAGGGCGTTGAAAGCCTGGTTTAAATGCCTGAAAGTTTTTCAGTTTTAATACACAGTCTTGCAACTCTGTGGTCATGCTGTTTGTGCTTTTCGTTTGTGTAGGACAGTAAGCTCAGAAAACTGGCTATTGTTCTCAGTGGAATTCCAAACAAATTTACTAAATTTTCTTATAAACCATTCCATTTATAGAACAGTATAAACTTGTCATATTCAGTGGTTTGGAGAGCTGTTTATAGCCCTGTTGAAATATTTTTTAGGGAATGTATTTGAGTTTTGGAGTCAGTTGCCAGCCATTTAGCCATTGGAATAATTTAGGAATAATTTCTTTTGTAATCCTACTTGGAAAATACTTGTGTATGTAAGTGTACAAATGTTTTAAGTGATAACTGCTGGCATAGCATGCAAATAAGAATGCTCTTTTGCCCCACACTGGGAGACAAGTAGGGCTTCAGGCATCTTTGGGCAAGCACTCTCCCAGTGACCGGTGTCCTCAGTCTCTGAACATGTTTCATGGTTACTCAAGTACATGGATGAATAGTTTTAGTAAATTTAAGTCTCTAATGATAAAGTGGAAAACTTGATAGTAAAAATATAAACATTATCATGTTTTGTGTTTCTGTGTCATTCATTGTTCAGTGTAATGCTATGAAAGTTACCCTGTTTAAAAAAAGGTTTCTTTTGCTAGGGTCATTTGTTGCATTTAGTGATAATCATGATTATTTATTTTTGTGTAGTCTTTCATTTACAGCACATTTTGTTTTCTTTGTAAATAGGCTGATCATCTGTGAACTGTGCGAATGTGTTGTAGGCAGTTATGTTTGACAAGCATTGAACTCCTTGAGGAATGGATTTATTCTCAGTTGACCATCTTAGATTTTGAATTTCATTCCCTGTGCAATTCTCCTGGGATGTAGTTTGTTTGGTTTTGGGATGACGAATTTTTTTCAGATTAACTTGGTTATTGCAAAGCTTTTTTTTTTTCTTTTGTTCTATGGACGCTAGAAAGTTATTTTAAAAAATCAGGCCAGGTGGTACATTTCTATAGTCCTAGCTTCTGTGGAGTCTGATGCCAAGAATCCCCCCTTGAAACCAGGTTGAGGCCAGCCAGAGAAAGCAATGTAGTGAGACCCTATGTCTAAAAAAAATAACACTAGAACTTTGGGCTAGAGATATAACTCAGTGTAGTGTTTGCCTAGCATGTTTGAGGCACTGAGTTTGTGTCCTAGCACCCCCCCACACACATGCTAAAAAGATTGCTATAGTGAACATTTCAGTTTGTGATCACACCTTCTTGAATATCATAAATCTTTGTATGTTGAATTCTTCGTACAGATTCTGTGTATGTTTTGTGGTTGAAAAGTCTGAACTGCATAAAAGAAAATTTCTAAACAAATTTATTGTAAGATAAATCACAAACTAGTGTAATGGTAATTATTCTTTGGACATTTTATGAGATACAACAGAATGGTTTGACTTGTTTATACAAAAAGGAAAAACACTGAATAGATATGTGCCACTCGTGTTTAGTGCAGAGCTAGAAAAAGCATTGTCTAGTTTATTTATTTATTTATTTATTTATTTATTTATTTTTTGTGGCACTAGGGATAGAATTCAGGACCTTACACTTGCCAGGCAGGCACTTATGCCACTGAGCTATCTCCCCAGCCCCATTGTCTAGTTTATTGACTGCCTATAATGTATGAGTTGCTATGCAGGATTGTTAATACCAATTTTTTTTCTTCCTACAATTACATTCTGAAAGTAGGATGCATATAGCATGCTATTACACTTGCAGTACGGTAGTTTCTTTGACTTGTGCCTAGCTTTCTGTGATGAATGATGTTGGTAACCTACTTACTGTAGAGGATATATTATTTTTCAACCTACAGTGTTAACTGCTTTACATGTCAGTGTCCCTTATATACATTGCTCTAAAAAAATCCAGAAAAACAGTACCTCACAAAGGCCTTGTCATATTTGTTAGTAGGTGGGTGAAAAGTGAGCTCACCCGTTGGTTTTGTGAACACCTGCACCCAGTTGTTCAGACAGATTCTAAAAGTGCTAACCCCCGAATTAGCCTGCCTCTAGGGAGATTAATTTAATCTGATTGTTAACGTGCCATGTGCTGACACTTGTTAATTGGACTGAAATTAAGCTCATCAAAAAACTTTCAAATTTTGGTAGAATATTTTTTGGTTGGTTGGTTGGTTGGTTGGTTGGTTGGTTGGTTGGTTGGTTGCTTGCTTGCTTGCTTGCTTGCTTGCTTTCTTTTTTTTTTGGTTGCTTTCTGAAACTTCAAAGTTCTACTAGGAAAGTGTACTCTTGTGGCCAGTTAAGCAATATAATTATGTCTTCTGCCAGGATTACTGATAATATTGTGGCAGTTCATGTATTATCCAAAATAAGGTTTTTAAACAGGTGTGGCTTGATAAAGTTAGATGCATTGGTATAGGTTTTGAAAAAGTTTGTTGCCATCATTTGAACCCATGATTTGAACAATAATTTTCTCTACTGATCTTCTTGACCCTGTTACTTCTAGTTTTTGGCTTCCTGCGTAACGTTGTTGCTTGATACTTTTGAAATTTTCCTTTTCATAGAACCCTTTAGGAGCTCTTAAACCCCCCCCCAAAAAAAAAAAAAAAAACAAACAGCTGTAAATTTGTGGGATCCTAAGCTCTTGGTTATAACTGGGGTTGAAAAGACCTGGGCATCATAGTAAAACTATTACATATACTGATAATAAATAGTTTTAACTTGTCAAGATTGTGATGCAGAGGCTGGGGAGATAGCTCAGTGGTCTAAGCACCTGCCTGGCAAATGCAAGGACCCAGGTTCCCATAGTGCTTACTCTGAAACTGGGCATGGTGGGACACACCTCTAATCCCAGTGCTGGGGAGGGGAGGCTGAGACAGGAGGATCACTGAGTCTAAACTGAACAGCAAAACCATCATGCACCAAATAAATAAATAAATAAGTAAAGATTATGATAGATTTACACAAGATCATTTCTCTGAAAAAATAAAAAGGGTACAGTAGATCTAGAGAATTAAAGTAATGGAGACTACGCACCTGGAGAAAAAGTAAAATATTTTTACTTTCTGATCTTGACAGAAGAGGATTCCGTTGTTTATTTATTTTTTTGTGGTATTGGGGTTCAAACCAGGGACCCTGGGCTTGCCAGGCAGGCGCTTATGCCACAGAGCTATCTCCCTGCCCCAAGAGGATTCAGTTGTAATTGAGTTATATTAAAAGTTATGAGTTATATTAAAGTAGTAATCTCTAGGAAAAACAGCAGAAGGATTAAGTTTTACTCCAAATCTGCACTTACCAATGGGTGCAGCCCTATGTTATTAACTTCTCTGTGCTGTGTTTTTGTTTGTAAAATAGCAATGGTAGTTACCTGTACCTCCTAGTGTTTGCCATCATTTAACCCCTCCTATTGTTTATTACAAGGATTCAGTTAGAGAGCCCTAAAATAAATACGTAGAGTTCTTGAAGTTGTGTATGTGTATATATACGGATTTACATATTACATACTGTATATATATATATATATATATAATATGCAGTAAGAAAAACAGCTCACTAGCTAATTACAGTTGTGTGGGCTGAACATATAGATACATAAATTCTATAAGCATATCTTATTTGTTACTAAAAGCACTGGTATGATGTGGCTGCATGAATTCTGTACCATTAGGATGTCAAAGGTTAATCAACTTTTTGCCTTTCTTTTTTTTGGTCAGAATTCTCCCAAACAAAAAAATCATCCAATCAGCCAACTAACCAACCAATCAAGAAACCCCAAAACAACCTCTCCCTGGCAGTATTTGGAGACAACTTGCTGAATGGACCAGAAATGGAAATATGACATTGTTACAAGTCTTTTTTTAAATTTTTTTTTTAATTTTAGGGAAGGGTCTACAGTGTGTTCAGGGTTTCATTCATTACTAGATTGGATTTATAGTGATCCTCCTGTTTATAGCCTCCGAAGAGCTGGGATTACAGGCATGTGCCTCCACGCTCAGCCTCAGTTGCCATCTCAGCGTGCCCCAGGGGCCCTGTGCCTGCTTGCATGTGCTTTCATCTGCTTGAGCTATTTGGCCAGCCCTTGTTACAAGTCTTACATGTTAAAATTGTCTTAACTTTTAGGAAAAATTCTTTACCCTTATTGTAGGTTGAGGATCTCTAACTCAAAAATCTGAAGTTTAAAGTATTCCAAAGTCTGAAACTTTTCTGTGTTAACATGACACCAGAAACAGAAAACCAAGACAAAACCTTATGTAGCAGGTCACAGTCAAAATCCAGGCGCACTCAAACTTTGAATAAAATTTCCTTCATCCATGTGAATAAAGTGTTTTTTTGAAACATAGGTGAACTTCATGTTTAGACTTGGATTCCATTTCCAGATACCTTATTATGTTTAGGTAAACATTCCAAAATGTGAAAAAAATAACACATCAGAAGCACTTCTGATCGCCAGCATTTTGGGTTGATAAGTAATGCTTAGCTGTATTATCTTTTTGGTTATTCTATCCAGTTGAAGTTGGTATCTACTAGATTATTCACATACTCATTTTCTTAGAATCTTTGTCTTTCTCCCGTAAACTGTCGTCCTTCCCTTTAAAACACAATTCTTCACACAAGATGCTAACTAGGTGTACTGTTATTAATACTACATTTAGAATTTGTAAAACAAGCCTTACATGACTTCCTGTCATTTGTTTTATTTATATTACTTGTGTTTGATGAAATTGTTTGAGATATCTTATTATGGTTAAACATTTTTGTGTTTGTAATTTTCATCATTAAGATGCAGAGGGCTAAGACATATTTGCTGGGGTTTTCCGAATCAGAGATAGAGAGTGTGAGTGAGTGGTTGACAGGATGCTCGTTGTGCAGATGTAAGTGAGAAATCAGTGTTTGAATTTCATCAGTTTTATAAGCAATAATACAGGATCTTCTGTCTTAGCTCTATGTGGATTATATATCACAGCCCTCAGAATTTCGATGGATTTGATATTATCAAAGGAACTATTATGTATGATTTTCATATTCTTTTGAGGAATAAGTATAGTTTCTTCCATTTTTGCAGATGGGGAAGTTTATGCAGGGAAGATAATGTGCTACAGGTTGCACTGGTAAGCACACAGTTAAGAATCCTGAAGCAGGTGATTTAACCCTAGACTCCCTGCCTTCCCACTCTTTCCCAGATTGGGTATTGAACCTGAGCTGTTGTGGGTGCTAGATAGGCTCTCTACCACGTCATTCATTCAGACCTTTAATTATTTTTTTGAGACAGTCTTGCAGAGTTGGCTTCATATTTTCAGTTCTTTTCCTCAGCCTCCTGAGTAGCAGGATGGAAATGGGTCTGCCTTGTCAGCCTAATCCCTGTACTCTTAACCACTTGGCACTGCTGCTTGGTGTGGCACACGTGTTCCCTGCTGGTATCCTCAAATATAGCAACGCCTCATGTTTAATCTACTTTGTTGAGGTTGGTGTGCCACTAACATATATTTACTATTATTCTTGGATTCTGAATTTGTCAAAGTGTGAATATTCAGTCCTATTTGGTAGTAAAATCATGGTATCCAGGGCTGACTTTTGGGCTTTATGAATACTAGTGAGGAAAAAAACCCCAGTAAATTAACATGGTTAAAAGTAGTAGTATTCTTGATAATAGAAGCATTCAGTTATCTCTGTGCCTATGTTCAGTCTAGGGTTATTTCTTAGACTTTTAGGTAGGTAACATAATCCCTAAGGAGCAATCAATAGATCGTGTGTGTGTGTGTGTGTGTGTGTGTGTGTGTGTGTGTGTAGTACCAGGCATCTAACTTGAGACCTTGTGCTTGTGAGGCAGATGCTTATGCTGTTGAGCTATCTTCCCAGTCCCTAGATCTTCATTTTAAAAGCTTTCACTTAAATTAGAAGAAATCAAGTTGTCATTTGGAGAGTAAAATATAGCCAATAAAACGCTTTCTCATTTACTTTCAGAATTGAGATAAAAGTTGAAATGTGTCCCAAAGACTAAATTAAAAAAAAAAAAAAACAAAAAACTTTTTAATTGGAAAGAGGAAAGAAACTGAACATTTATCAAGAGCTTATTTTGTAGTACAAAGTTTGGGTTGATTTCAGTCTTTTCTCTTGATAATGGCATGATTGAAGTCTGTATCCAGAAATGAAAGACCTAACAGGTATGTGTGGTGGAAAATTGTGTTCCCTCAGCTGCACCATATTTTTTTTTTGTAATATGCTAAGCAATTTTTGTTAAGATGTAATGTTGTCATCTGCCCTCCATCTGATTTTTAGAATCTGACATGCAAAGTTTCACCTATTACCCTACCCACAATACCTGTGTTAGAGGAAATACAAAGCTTGAAAGGAACTCATGCATACGCAGTGTAAAAGTAAGCTCCAACCAAAATCAGTAGATGGTTTTTTTCAAATCACTTTAAAATATTTCATCAGTTTAGTTTTATTTATTGGAAGAGAAGCAGGTGATTTTTTTTTTTTTTTTTGTGGAACTGGGGATTGAACTCCGGGCCTTGCGCTTGCCAGGGAAGCACTTATTCCACTGAGCCATCTCCCCGGCCCGAACAGGTGATTTTCAAAGGGAAGATTATGCTTTTTATTTTTTAAATTTTATAATGGGAGTAACAAAAATTCATAGTCTTTCACCTGATTTTTTTCTTTTTTTAACCTGATGTTTGACATCTTCTCAAAACCATCATCAGTTAGAAATAAACTGTCAACTCTTATTTCATGGGATTATGGTTTGGCTTCAAATTAATGGCATTTGCAGCTTCTGCTTATTGGTGTTTTATTGTCCTTAGCCATTGTTCACTAAGAATTGACTACAAAAATTGTAAAATGACCTAGGCATGGTGACCCACATCTGCAATCCCAGCACTCTGGAGACTGAGGCAGGAAGATTGCCATGAGTTGAGGCCAGCCTGCGCTACATAATGAGACCCTGCCTTAAAAAACAAACAAAAAACCCAACCAAACAAAAAACTTGGACTAAGTGCCTGCTTAGGCAAGCTCAGGGACTGGGGTTCAATCTCCAGTACCACATACCATGCAGGCCTGGCCCTCGGTGCCCTGAGCTGGTGACCGAGTCCCAGTGTGGTGGTGCATGACTGTGATCCCAGCGCTGGAGAGGCTGAAAACAGGAGGATCACTATGAGTCTGAGCTGCGAAGTAGGACCTTGTACCAAATACATACAATTGTTATTATTATGTATTTATTTTTTTCCAAATGTACAAAATTGAAAAAAAATTGTAAAATGAAATTTTATTTGATTTCATCAGAACCTCTAAATCAGTAATTTCCCAAAGAAGGAGAATAAAAGTATGGTGTAGAATAAAATTTAAATAGTGTTTTTGACCTCATACTTTTTCTTTTTTGATATAATATAGATTCTAGCTCATTTGTTTGGAAACTTTATGATTTCAGTGTGAAGACCAATAATAAATAACATCTGGAATTTGATTTTCGAATTGAATACTTAGTATTTGTCAAGAAGCATTATGAATTATTTCCAAATATAAGTAAGACTAACATCATCCCTTTTTAAACATTTCTTGGCATTCTTTTGTTTTTGCATGGGTGGAATCCTTAGACAAAGTATGAAAAAGTCCTCTGAAATATTTTAACAGGTGTGTACCTCCAAAAAAGGTTTTTCTAAACCCCCCTGGTGGAAACAGCCAATTATATGACATTTTGAATATAATTATATTAGGTTTACAATAGTAAGTAGCAAGTCTTTGTTGTTTACCAGGTCTGTACTTCCTCAAGGTCAAGGACTGAAATTCACTTTTGAATATTCCCTATCCAACAAAGTCTCTAGTATATGAAAGATTCATAGTTAATCCTTGCTGAGCAAAGCATGTGGTCAGTTTTCTTCTCCATGAAATCTGAAAGACTCATGGTTCATACTGGCTGTAAGGGGGCTGGGGAGATAGCTCAGTAGAATATGCGCTTGCTTGGCAAGCACAAGGTCCTGAGTTCAATCCTGAGTACTGGAAAAAACAAACAAACAAACAAAAAACAAAACCAAAAACCAAAACAACATACTGGCTGTAGATAACTTAAGTTCGACTGGTACCAAATCAAGGGTGCTTTGTGTCCCCTGCTCTGCCCTGCATCCAACTTTGTATTAAATCAGGTGATTACTGAGTAGCTGAAGTAAATGTTATTTTTCTTTGTATTTGTGTGTGTAGTGTTTGTATGTATACATTGTATGTAAATTTTTAGACCCAAAGGGAGCTATGAGACTTTTCATTTCCTTTGAATATTTTTTCTTTTAATACTGAAAAGAACCCTTTGTTCTTTAAAAATATCTCCCATCAAAAATTGCTTTTGTATTATCTTGGGAGGATACTTCAATCTAGTTTGAACTGAATTATTTATGTACTTATTTATTTGGTATAGGGTCGCACTGCACAGCTCAGACTCAGTGATCCTCCTGTCTCAGCTTGCCCAGCTCTGGGATTACAGGCATACACACCATGTCCAGATTTGGTGGCTGGCCTGATGTGGGGCCAGCACAAAGTGTGGTACAGGGGATTGAACTCAGGTCCTTGTGTTTGCTAGGCAGGCACTTAGATTGCCAAGCTATCTCCCTGACCTTAAATTATTACTTCTTTTGCTATAATTTTGAAGATGTCATAGTATCTTGAAGTGACTTGCAATAAAAATAATAGAAGAATGAAATGGACACATGAAACATGTTGTGACTTTTATTATTGGATTCTTTAGTCATCCCATCAGATTGCCATAGGAACTGTAAATTCTTATTCTATACTTCTGTACCACATACTTGGGGAGCCATAGTTAAGAATATAAAGTGAGGACTTTTGAGTCACAAGCGTGTAGCTTGAATTGTACTTTATTAGTTTAATTTGGATAGGTATGTCCAAGTTATGTCATTTTAATTTTTTCTAAGCCTCTTGTTGCGTAAGAATAAATTCAGGGTAAGAATACATATGAGACATTCGGTGTATAGTACATCATCACATCAGTAAACCGTTAGTTCCTTTCTCCTTGGTTAATATAAAGAGAAGCATGTGCTTCATAATTATTTGAAGATTTAGAGAATTTGATTATAATTTGAAATGTTACTAGGTCATCTTTTGTGTTATTTCTATAAATTATAGTTCATCTTTTAAACTGCACTTTTTTTCTTGGTAATAAAAAGTAACGCATACCCGATGTGGAAAACTGAGAAAATATAAAAGAATTTAGGAAAGGAGATGATAATCATTATTCTGGTCTCCAAATGAACTACCATTAATACTTTGACTCAGTATTCACAGTGTTTTTAGGAGTGTGTGGCATGTGTATGGATGTGTTTTTATTATGGAGAACTCTAAACATGCAAGTAGATAGAAAATGTAATGAATTCCCCTGTATTCCTCTTTCAGTTTTAACAAGTTGTCAATTCTGGCCAGTGGGGCCAGGGAGATGGCGCAGTAGAATAAGCGCTTGCCTGGCAAGCATTAGGGCCTGAGTTCAATCCCCAGTTCCGGAAAAAAAAAAAAAAAAAAAAAAAAATCTGGCCAATTTTGTTTTATCCACAGCTCTCTTTTCCCAGTTGTGTTTTGAAATGATTTCCAGACATATGTCCTTGACATTATGTAACTATGTTTAGTATCTAATTCAATGAAAATCAACAATAAACCCCAGCTCCCCATGTCTCTGACTGTTTTGCACTTTTTCGGTGGTAGTGGAGATTAAACCTGAGGCTTTCACACTGAATTACATACACATCTTTTTGGTTTTGAAACAGGGTCTTGTTTGCTGTTATGCAGGGCTCAAACTTATGATCCTCCTGCTTTAGCCTCTGAAAGTGCTGTGTTTATTGGCATGTGCTATCATGCCCAGCTTTGTGAATCTTCTGTACTATGTAAAACTGTGTTGTGATTCCTTAAACATTCAGGTTGAAGGAAGAGAAGGATTCTTTCACGTCTTTTTTTTGAGGGGGGCTCTCAGGATTCCTTAAGGGCAGGTCTGGTAAGGCATGAGGATTGAACCAAAGAATTCTGAGCCTGACTACTTTGCTTAAGCAGGTACTTAAAACAACTGAGCTAATGGGTAGGCCCCCCTTTTTTTGGCTTTAATTAAAAAAATCATTTGTTTATTTGGTATAGCTGGCATGGCATGTGGTACCAGGGATCAAACCCAGGTCCTTGCACTTGGCAGGCTGGCACTTAGACCACCAAGCTATCTCTCCACTCCGCCGTTCACATCTTTTGAAGTAGCCAAGCAGTATATTTTTCATATTAATAATTTAAAATACTTTTCTACTGTCACCCCTTTAATGGTCACATTTTTTTATTGAATGTCTTGGCTTGTATGTATGTATGTATGTATTTATTTATTTGGCAGAACTGGGGATTGAACTCAGACCCTTACGCTTGCCAGGGAAGCGCTTATTCTACTGAGCCATCTCCC
>NDGN011443178.1:0-12558 GCA_002564285.1 Tympanoctomys barrerae
AGGAAGAATGTATGCAGTGTGTGAATTATTGAAACTGTCCTACCAATTTGATTTGAAACTGTCCCTTTGCTATTTGTTTATCAATGGAATTATGGGGGAGAAAAAAGAATCTAGAAAAACAAACAAAAAATCGTTTTTTAATTGAGAATTTTATATTCTAATTTTCTATCAAGAATAAAAGTACTAAATGAATATCTATCTACAATAGTAGGAAAGAGATGCTACCTAAAGCTGACAGAACAAGAAAGAAATTTTACTATACTGTGTGAAGTTTCATGGGTAGCCAATAAAAGAATAATGATCTTCTTTTTAATAAAAAGAAAGAAAAGAGGATATGGTATAAGCCATAGTATAGCAATAAGTAATTTACTTAGCTGATACAAATCTGAAAATGCTACTTAAAAGTTTTTTTTTTCTTTTTCTTTTTTGAGACAGGGACTCACTGTGTAGTTTAGGCTGGCTGGGCTTACACTCACTATGTAGTTCAAGCTGGCCTCAAACTTGCAATCGTCCTGCCTCAGTCTCCCAAGTGCTGGGATTATAGGCACTTAGGGGTTTAAAAGTGACCATTAGAAACACTAAAAATAGAGATGATTAAAAATTGGTGCTAGTAATTGTGGCAGAAATTAGAGAGGGTAGAGTAAGAACATGTTAAGAAATATTAGTTTTTTGGGCCTGGGAATATAGTTCAGGTAAGCACAATGCCCTGAGTTCAAACCCCAGTACCACAAAATGATAATAATAATAATAATAAATTAGTTTTTACTTTAAAATTCAAATACATTATAAAATGTTTTCTTTTTAATCTAATTGGTGGATATCAATACAAAGCCCAACAGTACCAAAAAGAGCACAGCCTGACACTGGCACACCTACACCCATATGTACACTCAGTATTTACAGGTTCACATCTGTGGATTAAACCAATTTTTGATTAGACATGTAGAATAAACTATGCATAAATTAAGTACACAACTAATATATGCAGAAAACACTGCATTTGTACTGAACATGCACTGGCATTTTTTTCTTGTATTATTTCCTGAACAATGCAATATAACAATGTATTTACATAATATTAGGTATTATAAACAATCTAGAAATGATTTGAAGTATACAAGAGGATATATGTACAATGTATGCAACTATTTTGGCCTTTAATAAAAGGGACTTGGGCATTCTCAAATTTCCTAGCAGAGATGGTGTCCTGGAGCCAGTTCCCTAAGGATACTGAAGGATGACTACATTGCCTAAAACTCACTCCTCCCTAGACCATGGGCTTAAGAATTATTTGAGCATGAGAAATGCTGACTTTTTCTACTCCTTTTGGAAATTTGAAATATGCATCAGGTTATTAAAAAGTACAAAAAGTTCTGCAGAAACCAGATTACTTTCTTCTGAATGCAGGTCAACTTACTGGAAAATCAAGTTGCTGAGTCATTAATTTTGTGATGTTGGCAAATTTACCAATTGTCTTTTTAAAATACTTGTAATAGGAATGTTTTCAAAGCTTTAAAAAAGTGTGCAAGTGGTAAAAGAACACTGAACACCCAAAAAGTTAGCAAAAGAGCAATTAACGTAAACAAATAATTTTACACAAATGAGATTGCTCAGGCTGCCTCTGATTTCTTTTCAATGTTTATTTATGTCACTTTTAACTACGTTTAAAATTTCAACCATTTTAAGTTTTTCTCTTTAATTTTCCAAAGACCTATTAGCCCTAATTTTTCTGTTTCTAGCCCTTAAACATTTAAATTAAATACAAATTCAAAAGCATCTCAAAGATACCCAGAATTTTAAATTAAATCCAATTTTAATTCTAAATAGAAATACAAAATTTAGGCTAATAAGCTACTTAGGATTTGCAAGAGAACATTTTAAAATGCTTAAAGAAACATTTCAAAAGGATATAAAAGAAATCAAACACACTTTGAAATAATAATATATATATATATAAAATGTCAAACTTTCAGAAGAAGAATAGTATTTCAAATAAGAATTCTTCAAACAATGCTGAATTTTACTTTGCCAGCCTTTTAGAATTTTTTTTTACTGATTACTCTGGAAGAGTCTCAATATTAGTTCTAATATTACTTCAATATTAGAAGTGTCTCAATATTCTGAAGAGCATCTTTCAGGATTAGTAATCTACAATGACAAAACTACTGACTCATTGCAGTAAACTTGGCCTACCTAGTTAATAGGTTCTTCAGGCTCTGGGCTGTGGTAAATTGGCTTTGGATGGGGTGGTTTATAATAATTAAATTTCAGTAAGCTGAAATAAAACCATTTCACCTAACTCAGCTTTTCCTGAATCCACTGGAACAACTACCTCCACGCAATACATGAATACATGCTGGAAAATACTACTGAAGAGAAATGGAGGCAGGTGCTGGTGCTTCAGGCCCAGGGAATGAAGGAGCTGATAGCATTAATTAGAAACTGGTAACAAAGGAACTAATAGGAAAAGAGATCTTTATGCAGATGTGTATCTGTAAATCTAGTTAAGACTCAATGTTCTAATCACCACTAGTTATTAGTTCCACATGTTTTAAAAATCCAAATCTAATTTTGTTTTTACAGACACTGCATTTGGATAGAGAACTTACAGCAAAGTGTGAAGTAGCTGCTTTCTTGTTCTGTTCTTGGGGTTTGAGAAGACCTGAAGCAGAACAGCTCCACATCTTACTACACACCACAGGGGTCACAGGCTTGCAAGCCACCTGGGGTAGCCAGGATCTGAAAGAATAGAACTGGCCTGGAGGGTGTGCATTGGGGAGGACACTGGCAAACCTGTTGTTCTGGGGTTGTTCACTGACCAACTCTTCCATTTGCCCAATGTTACAAACGTAGATGTCTTTAAAATTTAAAATCTCCAACTTCCTAGAAGTTAGTGATGTTTTCAACTTAAAAACACATCAAACGAGGACTGGCCAGATAGCTCAGGAGACTAGAGTGCCTGCTTAGGCAGAGCACAGCAGCTCGGGTTCAATCCCCTGTGTGCCATGCCAGCCCCACCCCTGGGGGCATGCTGAGAGACTGGGTGTGGTGGTGAGCACCTATAATCCCAGCACTTGGGAGGCTGAAAACAGGAGAATCACTATAAGTTGCATCTATGTAGTGAGTCCCTGTAGACCCTGTACTAAAAAAATAAAAAAATAAAAAACAAACAAACAAACAAAAAACCCATCATACAGCTTTTAAGAACTGTATGTTTCATATATATACATGAATATACATACATATACATAAAACAAAGTGATGTCATTTGTACTACTTTATTCTCCACCTACTAAATCCCAAATGCAGACTTTTCCATGTGTCCCTACTTATCCTGTTGGTATTGAACAAATGTTTCTTATTAAGAAGATTATTTTAAACTTGGCTTTTGTACCCCCAAAATATTATTCTCAGCTTTGAAGCCCTTGCAAATATGCTATGAGTAACTCCTATGTATAAATCTCATTAAGTGTTTGATAAAAATGTTGACTTAGGACCAAAAGAAACTTTAAGGCATACCATTGTTTTCTCAAAGGGATTATCAGGCTGTTAATGACCGTGGTTCAGAAACCATCTGCTTTTAAGTATAAATAAACCTCCCTAGCTCACATTTTTCCATCTACAGAAAATGTACCAGGAAATAATTCTCAAATGTCTTGCTAAAAACAAGGTGGGCTCTTTTCGAAGCTTTTCAAATGAATGCCAGAAATAGGTAATGCACACCAGGACTGGGGAAGCTCATGGAATGTGTCACACTGCCATCAGGTACGCCAGGCCCTTGCACAACTTTTCCGTGTCAGGTAGAGCCTGGATGCATCCTTGCTCTTACAGTTAACAGTCTTCCTCCTAAGTGGGCTTATGTCTGGTCCAAGTGGGCCCTGCTGCTGCCTTGGACTCTAGGAACCTGCTCCTGTGGAGTTTTGCTCACAAGTCCATTGAGTCCAATGGTTCAGTGTTGTTGCTTTCTCTCCATGTCAGAGGCTTTTGTTATTAGCCTTTGGATTCCCTTTCCCAACTCTGAATATTTTCTATTTAAAATGATGGTAGACATCTGTTCCTTAGGTCTATTCAGCATCCAGCTACCCTGTGAAGAACTTCTGGCCCATTCTAAACTTGCATTACTGGCAAGCATGCCAGTACCTGTCTCCCTTAGTCCAGGCAGGGATGACCATGAAACTGTGAAAGGAATTCTTCTAAAAATACATTAAAATTTTAAATTTGGAGGTGGAGAGAACAGAGCATTTTCTTTTGTTAGGGAGTGAGGGCATGTAAATTTAGAGCTGCTGGAAGCTGTCTTCCCTACCAGGCTATGGGAAAGATTATGTGTGTGGGAAAGAAGGAGGACAGCACAGAGGAAAGGGCAGAGTGGAGAGAAACAGACCTAGAAAGAGGAATGGGAGAGGGAGATAAAACAAGGAGGGTGAGGGCTCAGACGGCAACCCTGAATTCTGTCACTGCAGATCTGTGCCTGCCTGTGCATCTGTGGGTGGCAAACTCCACTCTGCATGCAGGCGCCCCCCAAGCTGCAGCCCTGTCACTTTGAGGGTGAGAATCTCAATACCTTTGTGTAGCAGGAAGAACAGATGCGTATAGAAAAGATCATTATAGCTTTCTGAGTGGGGCAGCAGTCCAGACTTTTATAATCAAGCAAATCTGGGTTCAAACTGACTCAGTTTTTTTGAAGAAGCATTGACTAAAATAAAATGAATGAATCTAAGGCCTGAATTTGAACTGTGCCTCTACCATGGAGTTGGAGAGAGCCTCCTTCTTTAAAGACTGCACAACTACCCTGCTTCCTCACTGTGGCCATGAAAATTAGAAAGATGAACAGGTATTTGGATCACAGAAGGGTCTTAATACATAACAGCACTTACTTCTCAGTTTAGGAAAGCTGAAAGGTAGAGGAGCATTCTTCAAGCCCTTTCACCTACTCTTTAGGAAAGGAGATACTAACAAATTGCTGGCAGATGCTTTTATGATTGTTGAACCCAATTTATCTTTCTTTGGGAGCATATTACAGTGATATTTCCCATTATAAGTGAGAGCAGATTTGTTTCTCTGTAAATCTGAAGGGCAGTGTTAGTATGACTGTTTTCCTTTGTGCAGTAAGAGCGCTTTCCATCATCCATTTCACTTTTTCCAGAGCAGGGTGCTATGTCTACTGTTCCAGAGCCCCTGCCTCAGGCTGTTTGGGGGCTGCAGCAGCTACTCTCTCTTTTAACACCCAGCTGGGCCAATTCCCTGGAGTATACTGAATAATGAGAGTACTACACATTTTTCCAACCAGTATGCTTTTACTTGCACAAGAGCTTTCTATTAACCAGCTCAGAGGATATTTTTCTTATTCAGAATAATTTAGCTATTTCAAAAATGAGGATAATTTTGGAGAACATTTGCTCACTATTTTTCATTTCCTCAAGGACCACTTATTGTTCTTTATAAATGCTACGACCATCCTTTGAGGTTAGGTAAATCAGCTTTATTTGTGCAATTTAATTGAAGGTCCACTCAACTGTCCTTAGAGAATTTCTGAAAATACACTATGGACTTACTCAAAACCCACAGATAAATAGCATGTAAATGGTCAATTTTTGTCTTAAAAACATCATGAAGTATACCTTATGTAAAATTAAAATGATATTAATAGATTATTTCCTAGTCTTTCAAATCTATATACATCATTTTCCATTTCACAATCCTATTTGATTTTCTGTTTGGTTCCCTACTGTGGAAAATGTAATTTTCCCCCTACTCTTTCTTCTAAGAAGAGCAAAGGAAAAGAGATAGCAGTTTCAACTGCAAGCAAGAGATTGATTCAACAGGAAAAAGTCAATACATCCCAAAATATTCCCAAGGATTTGATATCCTGCTGCTTAGGGTACAATTTGTTGTAATAACAAACTGAAGATTTTCTGTCAGGAAAGTCAAAGCACTCAGTGATGGCTTATGAAAGTATAAAAGAAAAAGTGATAGAATGGAAAATGTTTTTATCCTGGAAATGATTTTACAAATAGGAAGACGAGAAACAATTTCTCAGGGCACACGCTTTGATCATCTATACTGATGAACACAGAAAGAGAAATGTTTTTCTGTGCTGGTTACCTGTGTGGAGTGGTTTCCTTCTTGTTCCACATAGAGGGTGTTAACAGGAATCAGGCAAATGAAACAGAAAACAATTCCCGCCTGTGTCCTGGCCTACCTCATTGGCCCAGGAAGCAGGCAGATTGGAAGTGAAAAGGGTTGGTATAGTACAGGAGTGGAGGGGAACTGGTATTCCTGTGGAGATCTACATGGGAGAGAGAAAGCACCTGAGCTAGAATGAAAGCTCACTGAGGAGACATGCCAAAAAGGAAGACAAATGGCTTCTGTAGGCCCTGAGACTTTTTCACAAGAGCATAAACATCAGTGTATGGGGGAAGGCTACAAGTGGGGCCTTCTGCTTTGGCACAGAGTTGAGTCCTTCCGGTCTGGAGAAAAGTTTTCATTAGCATTATCTACAAGGGCATAGCAGATTCTAGTGGTTCTGCTCCTGTTCTGAACTCTTCCCAGTAGACGAAGCACTAGCATGGGCCATGCTGTCACTAGGAGTCTGGTACCTCCCTGTAGCTCATGGCCCTTGAGGGGAAGATTGAAAATGGAAGGAGGGACTTGGGGATCTCAGAAACACCTTTTGGTAAAGTGAAGGACAAATCGAGCAAAATGACATCAAAGGACCCTTTCACATTGGTTTAAAGAAGTAACAAAGACTTCTAATTGCTTGGAAGAGGCTCAGGGAGAATTCGGCAGCAGAGGTCACTAACATGTATGAACCTCAGAAGTTGACTGGCATGCCACTTAGATGACTTCCCTAGACCTCACCACTGGTCAGTGTACTTCTTTTCAGAACTTGGACTCCTGTTTACTCAGGTATTTCCTAGCAGAAAAGTACCTATGAATTAATCGGGAGGGGCTTGAACAATGCCTTTCAAATAATAACAATAACAAAGAAGCAGCCAGCCATTTTATCAGCACATTTACAAGCTATTTATATGTACATTTTGAGTGATTGGATAGAACATGGAGACAACACTTCTTCCTCAGATGAGTTGGATAGAACTGGTGGACAGCATCTCTGTTCAGAAGTGTGACCACCATAATAGTGTCTTTTGTGTGTAAGGGTAGCTATATCCCCTGGATATGCCATTAACAAGAGTGTCACCAGGCATGGGAATCACTGTACATGTCTTGGTCTGGGTATTGGTTTAATGGAAGGTAGCAAACTGTAGTATTAATCCTGATTTGACATTAGAAGCTCTGCTAGTTACCATTTGGTGATGACAGAGCAAAGTTACGTGTTTTCTGAGGCCTGGCCTTGGCTAGGGGCTCAAGAGCCAAGAAGTGTATGGAAATGGATCCAGGCGACCCAAGGCCCTGGGATTTGGGGCAAAGAGAAATTGATATCCTTGTCCCAGGTAAAGATTGCAGGTAAGGAAGGGGCTGAAATGTCAGATGGGCTCATATTGTCACAGATCACCTTAGCCACCTAACTACAGGCTTGCACAGAACACCTCACATGATCCCAAGGCTCACAGAAATGCCACTGCACACAGGTGTACAATTTTGTGGATACCCAACTACCTAGTAAGTTACAGATGAGTCTGAAAAATTTGAAAGTGTTTTAAGCAAATTATCTCTTGGGGAAGAACCTCTACTTTACATTTAATAAACAAGGTAGAAGAAAGTTTAAGGATTCAATTTTTAGGCCATGCTAAGATAGCTACATGAAAATCCATGCTAACTTATTACATAACCCCATTATCATTTTACCCTACCAGAATGCTTGCAATGCTAAACTCCAAGAGAAGGTATCTTCTGGGGTCCACCTAGCATCTACTCAGTTGACTATGAGCTGAGTTTCCAGGTTCACCCCTGTCATTCTTAGAGGCCTGCACATGCTGGAGTGGGCTGCGAGGTACTTTGCAGCTCCTGAGTTCAAGTGGAAGCCCTGAAAGAGAAATTCCCAGACATTTCCTCTGGGAATGTTGGAGGAAGGCCTCAAAAAATACAGTTTCAAAAAAGACTGTTAAGCGCTGGCGAGACAGCTCAGCAGACTAAGCGCTTGCTTAGGCAAGCACAGGGACCAGGGTTTGATCCTTGGTACTGCATGCCATACTGGGCCCACCCTCAGGCATGCTGCACAGGCAACCAAGTCCGGGAGTGGTGGGGGTCTAATCCCAAGGCTAGGGAGGCTGAAAACAGGAGGATCACTACAAGTCTGATCTGCATAGTGAGACTCTGTACCAAATACCTCAATTAAAAAAAAAAAAAAAAGACAGTTAACTCTACTAGGTCTAGATTTATAATAAGTAAATGCAGAGAGAGGAATCCTTGGGTCCAATATCCACTAGTAATAGAGATCAGGAGGCAGCGATTGGGCTGGCTATAATCAGGATTATATCCTGAATTATACACCCCCCCATTCAAATTCTAGGGAGCAGAGCCCTACCCCTAGACCTCAGAATGCAGCTGAATGCAGCTGTATTTGGAGGTAGGGCCTTTAAAGGGGTGACTGGGTTAAAATGAGGTTGTGTGAGCCCTACTACAATCTGACTGGCAGTTTCATGAGAGGAGACCAGAGGACAAGGAGACACACTAGGGGTGCACATGCTAGAGAGAGATAACCATGTAAGAACACAATGAGAAGATACGATAGGCATTTAAGCTTGGATTTCCAGCTTCCAGAACTGGGAAGTACTAAGTTACTACTGTTGAAGTCATTCAGGCAATATTATTTTGTTAAGGCAGCCCCCATGAATTAACATAGCTGGATTGGATCAGGGTATAAGGGAGAGCAAAATAGGATTTTTACTTCTCGGAATGTTGGCGGAAGACTTCAGAAATCAGAGACACTCCCTCTACATGAAGCTTTGAGGAGATGATGAACAAAATCTTGAAATCAATCAGTAGGCGTGGATATCAGCATTCCATTCTCTTAAGGGACTCTTCTACCAGCACTTGGAAAACTCCACCCACCACATCCAAGGCTTGATTTAGCTTTGAAAATTCTTCCACAGGTTCTCAAGTGGGTGGTTTTCTGGAGATGTCCAAATATGACATTATACTGACTGCTGTAGATTACAAGCTCTGCCAGGATTGAGTATTGTCTGTTTTATTTTCTGCTATTTATTTAGCACAAAAATAGCTCCCAAGAAATGCTTTTTGTTGACAAAATGAGTAAATACCCAAAACAAGAGACTAACATGTTCCCATTCAAATCTCCCATGGTGCTGTGCATCCAGGAGGCCATGCAGTAAGCACGGGAGATGACACCGTGGCTGTCTCCTAAAAGGTCATCATCATGGACACAGGGAAGACTGGGTTTCCTACAAATCATTGATTTCCTCTGTTGCAGATGAGGATGTATATACACAGGCCTGGCTCAGAAGGACCCCAACACAGTGCAACCTCAGTGAGGCCAGTGAGAGAACTAGCAGTGTCTGTTTTCCTGTCTGAGAAGAAAAAGGAGTATTTATTTATTTGTACTCTGGCATGGGGCAGGGATGAAGTTTAGTGAGGGCTCTGCAACTCAATCAAGAGTGAGGAAGAAGGGGGGCCCTCTGAACGGGGTTAGAAAGTGGCCCTACAGTAGTTAGGAGCTATGAAATTGTGTGGCCAGGAGGTGTGAGAAAGCAGACCTTACTCATGTTCTGCCATGTGCAGCATACTAGTGGGGACACATGTGTCACTTTCCTGCCCAACAGGAGTGTAGATGTATGAACCAGCAGTGCCCGATCATTTTGTTTCATCCTTAAGTCAGATGGGAAACTTAGAGTAAAGCCTACTCTGTGAAGCTGCCAGCTGACAGGCCTGTTGGCTGCCAAATGTGGAGCACCTGTCAAGAGCAAGAGGCTTTGGGCAGTGGGGTGCAGCTCAGGGCAGAGGCTGCTACTTGAAACCAGATGATCTGGAGGGCCAGACACTCATGCTGATCCCAAGAACAGAGTGTCTTTAGTTTCTCACACAGAACTAAGACAACAAGCATGGTCATTCTTATGCAACTAGATCAAGGCTCAAGTCACTTGGCACAATTAGGCAATGAGTATCTCCACCCAAACAACAAGGCTAGGTGTTAAAGGCATGCAGGGTACTTTTTGAGGAGTGGACACTGAAAAAGAGATCTTGCATTTCCTCGATTCCCAAGACAAATTCTGCGACAGTATTTGCTGATAATAGTGCCCGTAACACTCTCCCTCTCCTGTCCCCACAGGCTTCATATTGTTTCTAAGTGTCCCTACACATAAAATGCAAGTTACCAGGCCCGAGTTCAAGCCAGCACTTTAGCATTCATGCACTGAACTGTAGTCATCATCCTCACCTATGTCTTCCTTTTCCTACTTCCTTTTTCACCTCCTTCACTGTTTCCTTTTGTTCTATTTCTAGATCCTGAATTAAGATTCTGCTACCTTTCAGAATCAAACTAAAATTCTGTATGCTAAAGATTAAATTCTAAGTATTTAAGCCTTGCCAGACCCCTTGCTCTACTGCTGTGCAAATATTTATGATGGCAAACAGAAAGAAGCATTGATTTAGATACAGTCTTTTTTTTTTTTTTTTTTTTTCTGGAACCTGGGATTGAACTCAAGCCCTTGCACTTGCCAGGGAAGAGCTTATTCCACTGAGCCATCTCCCCAGTCCCTAGACAGTCTTGATTACTTTTCTCTTGTTGCTGGGACAAAATACCCAACACCCCAAATTAAGGAAAGAAGGATTTATTTAGCTCACAGTTAGTGGAAGTTTCAGTCCATGCTAGCTGGCTCCAAGGCAGAGTGGACATGGCAGAAGGCAGTCATTCACGATGGTGCAAAAGAGCAAAGAAGCCAAAGCTTGCAAGCTTCTCTGCCCTCCTTACACTGTACTGCAGATTACCCAGCCAAGGACCAGGATGTAGCATTCACACCTGCAATCCTAGTATTGGATCAAGAATCAATCACAAACTCCAGAAGCCACCCCAAGATTGAATAAAGCTTTGGGGGGACAACTAGACACAAACCATAACAGATATGCCAGGTAATTCAGTACTTTATATATATAGATACACACACACACACACACACACACATACACACACCACATAAGCCAAAATCTTGAATGGAGATTTTTCTGCCACCAAAAATACTTAATTGAAAATTACAACATGGAAAGAAAACAATAAAGTGGCTGAAAGATAACTATGCACATCAATAAGCAGACAATAAAACCGGGCTTCATTATTAGGTGAAATAATTCTGTAAACCTCACCATAGAAGATGAATGACAAACAACTGAAGTAAGAAGAATGCTGGGTGACGTTTAGGGGCTATTTCCTCTTCTAGGTGGAGAACTGGCTCTGAAGGATTCTTAGGTTCCTGCTCTGTGAGCCTGATTAGGAAAGTTCTCAGCTAGGCACCGCAGTTAAGGACCCTGCCTACCCTCTAGTGATGAAGGTCAGTGATAGACACATGGACACAAGCATCTCCCCACACCCAGGCAGCAGCATACAGAGACGAGGGTTTGTGAGCTCTGGATGATGCCTGCACCTCTCACTTGCCCAGGTCTGGCAAGCTCTGCTGGCTCTGGTATTCAAAAGTCTATTGACTGATGACGAGCAACCACCAAAGAGTATTGTAGGTCTTTAGAAGAAAAGTGGGCTTGAAAACAGTGGAAGATTTCACTGTGATGAAGCCTTACATCATTTTATCAACTGATCTGCCAGAGATTCCAAGGGAAAAGGTTAAAAATTACTGGCAAAATGAACAAGGATGTGGCTGCTACGTAATTAACAGGCAATCTCTAACTTACAAACACCTGATTTGTAACTATGTCATGACCACAGACTGCCAGCTGTGTTTTACTTCTGCTCTTCCCACCTAAGCCCTTATTTTTTCTGATGATAAGGTAAAGAACTATCTCAGATGAAATCTTACTCTTACAGCTCTCTTCTTACTTTTTTTTTTTTTNGACCCTGCGCTTGCCAGGCAAGCGCTTATTCTAATGAGCTATCTCGCCAGCTACAGCTCTCTTCTGTTGAGGGTTTTTCTCCTTTCCTAACATTCTTGTTCTTCTGCCTCCTTCTCAAGTACCTCACAAAAATTTCAGTGAAAAAAAAATTCATTGCTGTTGCCACAAAAATACTGTTCATGATTTTGTTTACACTTTCAGGTTCTTACATTAGGGATACAATATGATGCTCACACACGTGCAGGTCTGATTTATTTCACTTTAATAAGCATGGTCTCTAGTTGCATCCATTCATCTATGAAAGCCTTGAGTTTATCTTTTTTTATAGCTGAGTAATACTCCATTGTATGAAAATACCACATCTTTCTATCCATTCATCAATACTGTGAAAGGGAAAGAAACTTCCCAAATGGAAGAGTAACTGGAACAAGAGGAAGGAGAAAAGAAAGAAGGGGAAAAATACATACATATATACACACACAAGATAGCTGGGATAATTGTACTGCTAATTTCTACTGGTCTACTGAAAGGAATAGTTAATGCTTAAAATTTTTGGATCAATTTTGCATGTTTATATCTAAT
>NDGN011443181.1:0-11852 GCA_002564285.1 Tympanoctomys barrerae
TTTCAATAGACCAGCAGAAATCATCAGTGCAAGTATCTAAACTATTCTGCATATCTACATAAATACCTTTTTCCCTTCTTTCTTTTGTCCTTTTCCTTACCCCAGGTTTTCCTTCCCACTGAACAGATTCTTTCCCTTGCACAGTATCTGCTGTGCCCCCTCACATCTTATTTAGTCTTTCAGGTTCTCACAAGAGTGACACAATGCAACCTCTGCACATGTGGGTCTGATTTATTTCACTTGAGTATATTCTATAGTTGCACCCATTAACCAATAAAAGACTCAGATTTATCCTGTTTTATAGCTGAATAAGATTCCATTGTGTAAAAATACCATATCTCCTTTATCTGTTGTTCAGTTCATGGGCATCTGGGTTGTTTCCAGGATTCAGCCATGACAAATTGTACTGCTATAAACTCGGGTGCACATATATCGCTGTGGAATGAGGTTTTCAGTTGTTCTGGAAAAATACTTAGGAGGAAAATAGCTGGCTTGAATGGGATCTATAGTCCTAGCTATTTAAGGAATCTCCATTCTGATTTCCACAGTAGTTGTACCAGTCTGTAATCCCACCAACGGTGGACAAGCGTTCCTTTCTCCCCACAGCCTCTCCAGCATTTGTTATTGGTTGACTTCTTGATGACAGCCATTCTTTCTGGTGCGAGAGTCTCAGCATTGTTTTAATTTGCATCTCTTGAAAGACTAATGATGTTGAATATTTTTTCATATATTTATTTACTATTTGCATTTCTTCATTTGAAAGGAAATCATACCAGATGTCCCATTATGGATTGGATCTGAATTTTGGAGGCCTGATTTTTTTTTTTTTTTAATTCTTTGTACATTCTGGATATAAATCCTTTGTCTCATAGACAGTCAGTTACAATTTTTTTCCAATTCGTGGGTTTTTTTCTCACTCTGTTGGTGATGTCCTTTCAAAAAGATGAGATCCCAGTTGTTGATTCTTTGCAGCATTTCCTGTGCAGTTGGGTTTTGTTCATAAACTCTCTACTTAACACTATATCTTTAAGACTCATTTCTACTTTCTTCAGAAGATTTCATGTTTCAGTGTTTAATATTTAAATCTTTAAGCCATTTTCACTGTAGTTTTGTGCATGGTGATAAGCATAGGTATAATTTTAGCCTTGGGCATGTGAAAAGCCAGTTTTTCTAGCATCATTTATTAAATGGGCTATCTTTCCTCCAGTGTATAGGTTTGGTCCCTTTATCAAAGATAATGTGGCTGAGTATGTTTATAGTTGCATCTTCATCTTTTAATCTGTTGCATTGATTCTCAGATCTATTTTTTTTTTGCCAGTACCATGATGATTTTAATAAAGTAGCTTTGCAGTATAATTTCAATCCTGGGATCATAATGCTTCCTGCCTTTCCTTTGTTATCCAGGATTGTTTTTGCTATTCTAGGTCTTTCTTGTTCCAGATGAATTTTAGGAATGCTTTCTCAAGATCTGTGAGGTATACAAATCATATTTTAATAAGTATTGCATTGAACCTGTATAATAATTTTGGGAATACGGCCTTGAACCTGTATAATAATTTTGGGAATATGGCCATTTTCATAGTGTTAGTTCTTCCTATCCAGGAGCAAGGAATATCTTTTCATCTTCTGAAATCCTCTTTGATCTCTTTTTTCAGAGTATTATCATTTTCACTTTTATTTCCTTTGTGAGATTGATTCCTAAATATTTCAATTTTTGGGGTGTTATACTAAATGGCGTAGTTTCTGTAATTTCTATCTTGGTGCATTTGCAGTTTGTCTACAAAAACACTGGGAGTTTTGAGTGTTGACTATTATATCTTGCTACGCTACTGAATTAGGTTGTTAAATGTACAAGTCTCTTGGTGGAGTTTTTGAGGTCCTCTATGTAGAGTACCATGTCATCTTTGAATAATGATAATTTCACTTCCTTTCCAATCATTATTCTATTTCTTTCTCTTATTTAATTGCTCTGGATAATGTTTCCAGAACTGTATTGAACAGGAGAGGTGGTCTTGATCCTGGTTTTAAAGTGAAGGCTTTAAATCTGTCTTTTACTCTCTTGAACTTATTGTAGTGACTAAAAGTAAATGTCCTTGTCGTATTAATCTAGTTTGGTGTTTCCCCAAAACAAAGGAAATGTGGCATCTCTTGTGTTTTCATGTGGCATCTCTTTGAATGTTAGTAACAAATAGTGGTTTCTCCTTCATCTATCTGTCTGTCAAGCATAATTGTTATATTTTAGTTCTTTTCTCTGATGGAAAGTTCAGATCATGTCACATCATGGTCACCACGCTCTGTGAAAGACCCTTACCTTTCTATCTTGTTAGGGCACAAGAAACAAACAGATGAGCACCACTGTGCTGGCTGGCAATTTTTAAAAAATATCTAATTGATACTGAGATACGCATTCATTATGCCAGATATGGTTGTCATCAGGTGCTACACAAAAACATATTCCATCAGAACTAACCATTTAAACCAGAGTCCAGGGGCTTCGGCAGTCTTTAATTCAAAGTTTCTGACATCTGCAATATTGTAGGATGCATTCTTACTGTCATTATGCTTTGGTTAGATTTTCTTGACTAGGAGACACAGGGCGGGATTCAGTCCACATTGCCGAACTGACTCTAAAGAAGTCTTCCAAATGCACTAAAGACATCTCGACACCAAGTGCTGTGAACTATGATTAGATGAATGGCTTGGAAAAGAGAAGCCATGCATTGTACATTTTGTTCTGTTTGCTCAGCAGTGAACCATAACAGGGCCTAATTTCTTCATCAATTTGTCCCATAAGTTATTTCATAAGCTAGCATCATTACCAAAGCACTTCATTCAAACAGAAAAAGGGCATAAGGAATAGCAATATGAATCTAATCTTTATTGCAACAAATGGTCTAGCAGGACAGACACAGATTAATCTTCTTTTTCTTTCTTTATTTGGTACAAGGTTTCACTAGGCAGCTCAGACTCAGAGTGCTCCTCCTGCCTCAGCCTGCCCAGCACTGGGATTACAGGCGTGTGCCACCATGCCTGTCTTCAGTGGCTGACACAGTGCACCTGGGTTCGGGGGCCGGCATGGCATGCAGTACCAGGGACCAAACACAAGTCCTTGCACTTTCCAGGCAGGCACTTAGACCACTGAGCTATCTCCCCAGCCCCAGATACACTTTAAGCAAATAAACACACACACATACTGAATTGGAAAATATATTGAAAAAATTTCAGTATGTATACTGAAAATATAAATGAAAATTTAGTTGCAATCCAAAGGGGAAAAGGGACCAATCTTAGATGGGGAGGTACAGAGAAGGCCAGTTTGAACAACTTAAAGGTGAGTGCTGGTGAAAGCTGGGAACCTGAAAACATTCTGGGCAGCAACCAGCATACCAACACAAGCTGCGGTACGAAGAACTTGCTACATCTGTGGGGGTGAAGGAAGGACAATCCGGCTATGGATCTGGGACCTAGGAAGCGACAGTGTAGTGAGGTTCTACACAGGCTTGCAGGGCTTAGGGTTTTTAAGAATATATATATTTACAGAAACGCAAAGCTCCTTAAGGGTTTTGGAGGAGAAGAGTGACGTGACTATCAGCATGGGATTCAGTGGTGTCCCCAAATTTCCTCTTGTCCTATGACAACACTCTGACTCCATGTGGAGCCTTTTGCATCCAGACAATTTGTCCACTTCACCTGTCTCATTTCCCCACTACGGGTGTGACCCATTTATAAACTGCTTTTCTCTTTTGAAATTCAAGCTATTTCTTCTACAGATGTTATCGCAGTGTAAACAATCGAGCTCTCACTTTGCAACAGAAAATCCTGGGCAGTGGAATTCAGGAAACTTGTAGCGTGAAACACTATCTGGCCCCGGTTCTCAGGCACTAGGCAAACTGTCTCAAAAGGATACTTGATACGTCAACACAACTCATCTCCCCGAACAAGGCCATTTAACTCATTAACAAAGTGCTTCCTCCCAGAGGTAACCTGAGTGCCCTGCAGGAGGATGCTATTTGCTGTGTTTCGTTAATAAAGAAACATGCACTGAGGTCACAGATCCCTTTCTAGAACAGATTCCGTAGTGATTTTTGTCTAATTGAGCAGAGAAAAGCGCTGATTTTCATGTTGATCAGCATGGAGTCTCTGAAATTTGTGAAAACAAAGTCTGTTCTTAAGGAATCTTCCAGAAGGAAAGGCAGTCATTTCCACAAAAAGGAAAGGAATGTGCCCACCACAAACATATTCATTTAAGATAACTGAGAGACTGTCCAGTCCTCAAAAGCGTGTTGATAAAGTAGATGGCACCTTATCAGGAAGGGAAGTCATCTTTGCGCACCACCAAAACAGGACAAGGCCTGGAACATCAAATAAAAATCACGACACTACTTTTATGTTATCTCCTTTTAATCCCCAAGCACTGATGCGGGGTTCACATGAGAATAGTTTTTGTACCTTGAAGTTTAGAGCATAGGCATGGAGGGGTTCTACAGTACTGAGGGCTGCTGGTGGAACATGACTTAGGATCCTTTTCCTTTCTACAGTTCATGCTGCCTGTTATGGTTTGTATCTAGTTGTCCCTCCAAAGCCTCACGTAATTCATGGGGCGGTCGCTGCTTGAGGAGCAGAGCGAGGGGCAGAGCTCGAGGGGCGGGGCCAGAGGACCGGGGCGGGGCTTGAGGGGCGGGGCCAGAGAGGCGCGAACGGTTAAACTGACAGCATGCGCCTCCCTCCCCCTCACCCCCAGGTCTGGTGGCCTCTCCTGGAGGTATGGAGGGCATCATCCTGAACACAGCGGTGCCCCAGCCTCTCTTCCAGACCCTGTAACGTGGGATGTCAGTATCTTGAGGTCTTGCTATGTAATTCAGGCTGCTTTAAACTGTGAAACCTCCAGTAACTGTGAGCTAAATAAACCTTTCCTTTCCTAATCTTGAGTGTCCGGTATTTGTCCCATTAGCGAGAGAAAAATAACTAATACACTGCCTGTTTTTGAATAGCAGTATCCATATACCTCAGAAATGATACAGTATCAACATGTCTCAGAAATAATATAGTCAGTCACATACTCTATGAGCCCATGGCAAGGTTGACACGGTGATTCCCATTTTATGATCAGAAACAGTTGGTCAGACATGAAATGATCTTGCCTGAGGTCTACAGTTAGAAAGGGATTGAGTTGGGATTGCAAGCCAGATGCACTTCTCAAAAGCGTATGGCCATAATCAGCATTACATGGCTTCCCTACCGCTCAACAGAATGACAGCCCTCCTTAGCTCAATCCAGGGTAGACAAGTGGGTTGGTCTCAAGTATGGGCCCTAACCAAGACAGCCAAAGTACTGAGCAACTGGCAACTGATATGTTCACAGGGTGAACTCTGTGTAGGACAGACCAGGTCTGGAAGCAATAGAAATGAGAGCATATAGGTCCAGAATCTGCATATTTGCAGGGTTGTGGACAAAATGACCATAGGCCTGCCTAGACAATCAAGAAAGGGGCTGTTGTGTGTTGAGCACCCCATGGTGTGACTGCAGAGAGCATTCAACTTCTACCGCAGCTACACAGGCTTTAGAGCCTACAACTACAGGCTCAGGATTATTAAAGGACTGTGTGAGATGCTAGAAAGTTTTAAAGCTAGGTCTTCTGTCCAAAAGTAAGCCTAAGCACTGAAGGGCGAAATAATTCGTTCTACAAGCAAAAAGATCTATGAGTAAAAAAGTTCTACAAGCAAAAAATTACTTGAGGTGTCAAGAGTGAACTTAGATGTTTTCTCACAAGGCAGCAGAGAATAGGGTGGGAGCATAAATAAGCTGGAGAGAGATCTAGCTAAATCATGGTTGGCGGCACTGTAAAAAGCATCCTGCAAAGCCAGAGATGCTTTATAGGACCCCTGCAATCTTGTAAATTAAAATCGCAGAAGACTACTACGCATTACCACTGTCAGCATTTGGCACTACTCTCTAAGTGTCCTTGGCTCATGGCTTCCACACTGTTTTCTGGTCTCTAGAAAAGGGACTCCTTTCTTCATCCAGAAACTTTTAATGCTGCTTGGACCAGACCACCCTCAGAGTTTCTATCAATGTCAGAGTGGCCCAAGAAAATATGAAAGCTCAGAGTATCTTTAGAGGTTGATGATCTAACTCTCACATCTTACAGATAAGAAATTTTGGAAACCTATGTCTACCAAGACAGGCTCACTAAGCAATTTAAAATATGCCAGACACTTTGCTAGAAGCTCAAAATACACTCTAAATTTCACAGTGAGAAGGTTGTCATTATCCTTGTTTTGCAGATAATGGCAATCAAGATCCAGGAGAGCTAAATAATTGGACTAAGGTCATACAGCTTCTGGGCTGCAGAGTCCAGATTCAACTCCAAATCCCACTTACGTCAAGATCCCCACAACAATTTTTGCTTCTTCAAGGAAGGTCTTACACAGCTTGAGGGTAGTGTGAATGCAAATCTCCCGAGCTGTTGGAAACACTGCCTTTCCATGGACTTAATCTTGTGTGTGCAGAGGTCATTTTTCATTTTCTTGGCATCTCCCACTTTCTGTGGTGAGGATGTGGAAAGCACTGAGCATGTGCATTTTTAAAGAGGCTCCCTCTTTGTATAACATTATTGAAAGCTATTGATTTAAGTTGCATTTGGCCAACCTCAGCTCTGCTATTGGCCACGACTAGGAGGTATCCAGCGGGCAACTTCCTGTAAGAACTCGGAGTGAATTCTCATAAACTTATTTTCTGCCACCCAATCAGAAAGCCCTCCCTCCTGCCAAGCCAGAAGAGATTAAAAAGCACAATCTGAACCCGCCAGGCAGTTTGGTACTGCTCTGATGATCCTTCCTGATGGGGATCTCAGGGCAAGCACATCACTTCTATTTGTACAAGGGAAGCACACACATCATTGCGGCGTTATTGAAAAGCCTCTGTGGTGAAAGTTGCTCATGATCCACTTCTATACGAGAAGCTGACATTTGGGCAACAGAAAAAAAAAAAGAAATCGGTTCAAGCCAATGACATTTCTATGGGAAAGGCCTCAGCACTACAAAGGAGCTAGTGAAAGTGGCAGTTAACCCCAAGGATGCCTTATTGTTCCTCATTCAACCCTGGAAACACTGGGACCTCTGCGAGGAAGGCTCAGAAAAAGAGGGCTGCCACCTGTTGCTAGGGATGACATCACTGCCCCAGCAAGAGCCAGCTCTCTCTGGGCAGCTTGTGTTTGTGTAGTTAATCAGCACTGGCTCCTCTGCAGACCCATTCACTGAAGTCTCAATTGTCAGCACTCTGCCTTCCAACTTCCAAAAGGATCTGCCAAAATGCTTGGCCTCCATCCTAGAGGCAGCTGGCCCGAGTTCAACATTACCTTGGAGGGGAGGGAGTGGTGGTGTGGTGGTGTTGTGTTTTGTTTCTGTTGTGTTTTGCTCAGGAGCCTGCTGGGGTTAAGTAGGAGAGGGGAAGGGGTAGGAGAGACCAAGAAGAAAGGCAAGAAAAGCTACCTCATTCCGCATGGTGGGAAACAGAGAAGGGGTCATGTGGAATGCTTCTCTTTAATGAAAGTGATAAAACAGCCCGTGTCTTATGAGAGTTTACAATTCTCTTGAACACTGAAATATTCCTTTAAGAATGAACCACACATATTGTACCAAAATCAGATCTATTACCAAATTAGCTTCACAGATAGCAGATTTGTAAGTAGAAACTTAGGCATTGCCTCTTTTATTCTACAAGTGAGTACAGTGAGGCCCAGTGATCACCCGGTCTGGCCCAGGTCCTACACTGCCAAGAGACAGCTATCTGCCCACTGCAGCTGGTGTTCCCTCCGTCCTGACTTCATAGGTGGGGTGGACTTTCCAGCCCCCATCGCAGCTGGGTGTGACCATCTGGCTGATTTGCACAGGTGCGCTCCGTTCTCTCTGACCCTGGATAGGCCGCTGTGCCTCTGCTTCAGCCTCTTTGCCCTCCTGTGGCTTGTCCAGGTCAGCGGCTAAGGCCGGGGTACATCTCAGCTCTCTTATTTTCCCTTCCCTCTACCAGTGCTGTGCCCTAAAGCTGTCTCTCACTTTAGCAGAATAATTAACATTAGCAACCTGCAAGGAAGGGTCTACAGGGTGTTCAGGGTCTCACTACTAGACCAGACTCATAGCAATCTGCCTGTTTACAGCCTCCTAACAGCTGGGACTACAGGCACACAAAACCATGCCCAGTGGCAATTGCCATCTCAGCGTGCCCCGGAGGTGGGGCCTGTGCAGCAGGCCAGGGAATCAAACCCCAGGCCCCTGCACCGGTTTGCAGGCACTTTAATCTGCTGAGCTATTTGGCAGGCCCTTGAAGGATATATTTTAAATGTGCTTTAAATAAATTCTTAACTGTGGATTAAAAATGAAATCTCTGGGGATAGGGAGATGGTTCCATAGAATAAGTGCTTGCCTGGTAAGCACAAGGGCCTGAGCTCAATCCCTGGTTCTGAAAAAAAAAAAAAAAAAAAAAAAAAAAACTGGATAAAATAACCTACTCACCATTATATGTTCTATTCACAAATCATTGACAAAATTAAGTTGTCAATGAAATCATCAGAATTTTTATTTTTTACACTGGTTCTTTTCTCAAATTTGATATGTGGTATGATCAAAACTATGGTGAATGTTTAAACCTAAAAAAAGGCATATTACAAAAAAAATCTACATTACAGGGGGGAAAACATTGTCCTTCGTCACCCTCAAACTGTCCCCCTCTGCTTGAACATACTCCTGTTACCTTCTTTGCCATGTCCCGCAGTAGTCCCGGAAGTCCTCTTTCGTGCGTGCCGCATGGGGCTGTCCTGGTTGCCTTTGATACCTTGAGCTAATACAAAATCTTTATCTTGCTTGCTCATTTGGACTTTGGGGAACAGGCAGAGGTGGCTAGCTGCCGTTCTGGAGACGAAAGTGGCTGAGGATGCACCGTGTTCTCATAAGCCTGCCTTTCCACTGGCTGGTACCAACTGGCAGCCCTCGCTGTATTTTTCAGTCACTTCTCATAAAGACACTCACGACAGAGGACTCCCAGAACCGCTTCAGAACGCGGCAAGATCGATGGGACAAGTACACCTGAGGCAAGGGGGAGTCTTTTGAGGAGGATTAGTGGGAATGTGTTTTTTATGGTAGTAAACTTGTTTAAGCTTTCACTGTCATTTTCAAGCACATTTCTTATTCCTGGCTCACCTTTACAACTCACTTTTACAACGCAAGTTTCTTTGACAACTCTACAGCAGCAAGCTACTACAGATAATGTCATAAAATTTGCGTCAAGTGAGACAGAGAAGGAGTTTCTAAAATAGAGCCCTAAACAGAGGAAAATGTAACTTTGGACCAAGCGGAAGGAAAGGAAGACTAAGTCGGAGAGACCATGATCTTGTCCCCACAGGAAATGTCGCCCCCACTGTAGCATCATCCCTCTACAAGGCTGGAGGAGAATGATTCTCAAGAGGGCGTGGCGGAGAAGGGCAGAGAAGAAAACCCTAATGAACCAGACAAGAAATATGTGTACATAGACTGCTTTTCTTCCAGGCCAGAACCTCAGACAATGAAATGAAAAAGAAAGCATTTATCTCTGATCTGTGGTCAGCTCCTCAAGTTTTAGGGTTTCACTGACTAGGATCCGAGTTGGCATTCCTTTCTTCACAATCTAATTCAAGGAAGTTCCAAACACCCTACAAGAACTAATTTTAGAGGCTCTTCGAAAAATATAGCCAATTGCCATCACTATTTAGAGCCTCTTCTTTCTCTTATCTTTAATTAATTAGAATGAGAAATCTTGCTGTCAGCAGAACCAGCTGAACATGACTATAGTTGGTAGTTACTAAATGTTCAAAATCTGTTATTTTACTGGAGTCATTCTTCTGGACTTGACAACATCATGTTGTGAGAGGCATCTGGTCAACAGTTGTCTCTGGCAAGAATACAGCAGAGACGACGTAAGGTCAGATAATGAGGGCCACGGCATTCAAGCAAATGCCGGCATGCATTTGTGGGAGGCTGTGGAGGAATCTTTTTTTTTTCTTTTTTCTTTTTTAAGTCAAACAGGGTCTCTTCTACCCTCTTCTGTCTCACAACATTAAAATGATTTTTCCTATAAAACATAATTGGATAAAGATGACCTAACAAGCTCGTGGAGGAGTTGGGCAGAAATCAGCACTGCAACTGTCAAGGATGACAAATGACACCCACGACCAATGACTCCTCGCTGAGGACTTTTAGGGCAGGAGTTTCAGAATGATCAAATTAAAAAAGGTTCCTTCCATGTTACAGCTAATATTGCAAACAGAATCCAAAACCAAATAAGCAGTAGGTTTTTGTTGGGAGTAGGGGGCTCAGGAGATGAGGAGGAAAAACTAAACTGAAAAATAATTCATAAAAACATCAATTTCAAAAAGCAAACAAATAAGCCGGGCATGGTGGTGTGTACCTACCACTCCTACAGGCTGAGGCAGGAGGACAGACATGAGCTCAGGGGTGGCCTGGGCTACCCAGGGAGCTCAGCAGCAGCCTGAACTCTCTAGTGAGGCCTGGAGCCAGCCCCTTGCCCTCCTGAAGGCAAACAAATACATAATCTCATGTTTGAGTACCATATATTGGCTAAGAAAGATTTTTGTTCTAAAGGCATGAAGTGGTGGGTTATTATTATTATTAGCCAATTAACTATGTGGTCCATGTTCTGTTTCATAGAGCACAGTGGTAATTATTATGTGGAATGATCTAAAAAGTGTGCACATGCATATGTGTGTCTGTGTCCGTGTGTGTGTGTGTGTGTGTGTGTGTGTGTGTGTATGGGTAGGTGGTGGGAATGGCATATTTGTTAGACACAGATATTGTGCTAGAGGCGTTATTTTTACTAACCCCTGTTATAGAAGAATCACACATGCACTTAGCGGAGACCTAAAAGTCTAGGTACGACGTGGCACACTAGTAATCCTGGATCAAGCTTCTTGCAGTCGCCACTGTCTCTCATTCACTTACAGTCACTCAGTCTTGTCACCTGAGTACTGAGTAGCAGCAGAGCTCAGCTCAGTCAGTGTCACTGCCTTCAGATGACTCGCAGCCTGGTGGAAGAGGTCAACTGGTAACGTATCTTATTATGATTCAACAGATTAAGCTCTTTATTTTATGCCATCTGCGCTGCCAAGTCACACACTGGGGAGTTAGTTGTTGTGAAGAGAGAAGAAAGTAGAGAATCCAGGAGGATTGCATTGATTTCTATTACCATTATTATGATGATGATGATGATTATTATTATTGCTATTATTATTTTTGGCCAGCTCAGCCCGCCCTGGGGGCAGGGCTGGCGCGGCATGTGGTGCCGGAGATGGAACCGCAGTTGCCTGCACTTGCCTAAGCTTGTCTATGGAGGTGCTTTAGACTGCTGAGCTATCTCGCCCGCCTTCAGTGGGATTTTGGAGGGTGAGTAGGAGCCGGAAAACAAGGGCAAAGGCATCATGTTCGGTGTAAAAGTGTAGAAATAGGAATAAGCATGCTTATGTGGAAACACAAGCCAAGATATAATCTGTGGGGGTAAGATGGGAAAAGTGCGTTAGGATTTAAAGGAAAAAAATATAAAGAGGGCAAAACTACGACAGTTCTTCTTTGACATTCTAGGGAGCAGGTGATATCCTTGGGTTAGTGGAAAGGTAGTAATTCCTCTAGCATTACATAGTTGCATAAGCTTATCATTTCAAACAATAATCAGCAGTCGTGTGAAAACTGGTCTGGGAAAGAAAAAGAAGTGAATTAGCAGGCGTGGGCCTGCTTTAGGCCAGTGGGTGGCATGAGTAAGAAGAAAGGCTCAGACTCACGCAGTGGGAGGTGGTGTGGCGGTGGCTGGCC
>NDGN011443184.1:0-17705 GCA_002564285.1 Tympanoctomys barrerae
ACAGCATGGCTTTGCTTCCTGTATTTCGTCTTCATACTTTTCTACTGGATGGTTAAGACCATGACTCATTTGTATGTGGGTTGACCTGTGGCTATGAGAAAAATGCACTACTTTTATCATTTTGTCACTGTGGTCATTATTTCAGGTATTGTTATAAATAACCACAAGAAAAAGAATAATTAATAATAAAAGTAACATCTTAGACATGAAAGTAAATCACATTTATATTGCTCTTTTGTTCTGAATTCTCATTTGTTCTTTGGCTCATTTCTCCAATTTAGAGGCAGAGAATTTAAGAAGATCTAGTCACTGAAATATATTCCCAACTAACCACAAATTGATTAGAAATAAATTCATTAATGTGACCTTAACATAAGCCCTGAGCTCGTGTGTAAGTGAAATGTGAATTTTAAAATGTACATAGAAAGGCACCCCCCCCAGAAAACATACTTCTCTTGTCAAGGAAACCAGTCTTAGGTATCTTAGCATCCTCATTCTTTGCCTTTAACATACCTGACCATTTGCCAGATAAAACCATGCTCTTTAGATCCTGTTTTTTATGAGAACATGATGCTCATTTCACTTTGCTAAAGATCAAGGTTTAAATTGCCACTAAACAAGGATAGTTTGTCAGCTCCTTCAAAGATGCAGTGAGCTGCATGACCTTGTATATTGAGGACAACAAATTTGATTAATGGATGAGGCAAAATCTTCCAGAATGTATTGCAAACATATTTTGAATGTTGAAAAATTCTAGAAATTTTTCATTTGTGGCAGTCATTTACAACAATGGAAGGGCTCCCAAAGATGAGAAACAATAACCTTGTTTGGTGTGGAAGTAGCCATGGCACAGAGCACAGGCAAGTTAATAATTAAAGTTTATTACCCTTTGTCTATTTGTTCTAATTCCCTAGAGCTACTAGTACTTACTTGCAGAACTTTTTATATATTCATGGTAAAAGAGTGAGCCTTTCTAGCCTCAATTTTCACACAAATAAACTATGTTAATATCTGATCTTTTCTAATTAACAAAAGAAAAATCACCAACTTTCTATGGCTTCTTCATCAACGTTGGTTGAAATATAGCCTGCCTTTTCAAAATCAAACAACCTTGTGAAATTAAGCAGATTTTCTTGAATTCTTTGGAATGAATCACATTCATTGATATTTACATTGTTCCAATTATTAAAGGGTACATTGGCTTCAACAAAATCAGCTTTGAAAGATACACATCTTAGAATCAGAGAATATAGAGTGTCATTCTATAATTAGAATGACTAACAAACACACATTTTCGATATCTTTTTCTTTCAGCTTCTCACACTAGGGACACAATATGTTTACACACTTGCATCTTTTTCTTTCATTTATGAGAATGGTCTTGAGTTACATCCATTTACCTATAAAAATCTTCAGTTTGTCAATCTTTATGACTGAGTAGTACACCACTGTGGTAAAAGACCACATCTTTTTTATCCATTCCTCAGTTGGTGGGCACTTGGATTATTTCAAAATATATCTATTACAAGTTGTGCTGCTATAAACATGAGGGCATATGTATGGCCTTATGATATGATATTTTTAATTCCTCTGGGAAGATACACAGAAGTGAAATAGCTGTGTCAAATGGGACTTCCAATCCTAGTTTTCTGAGAAATCCCCACACTGATTCACACAAGTCCACATTCCCATTACCAATGTAGAAGGTTTCTTTTTCCCTCACAGCCCTTCCAGCATTATTGATTGATTTCTTGATAATAGCCATTCTTTCTGGGGTGAAATGGAATCTCTATCTCTTTTTTTTGTATGAACTTAGGACAGGGTCTAGAGGGTCTACAGGGTTTCACTACCTAAATTGGACTCATAGTGATCCTCCTGTTTTCAGCCTCCCAAGTGCTGAGATTACAGGCATGTGCCCCAGGCTCAGTCTCAATTGCCATCTCAGCACACTCCATGGGCAGGGCTGCACAGCATGCCAGGGATCAAACCCCGGCCACTGTGCTCTGCCTAAAGAGGCACTTTAGTCTGCTGAGCTACCTGGCTGGCTCTTGAAATGGAATCTCAGGATTGTTATAATTTGCATCTCTGGAATGATCAGTGATATTGAACTTTTTTTCATATATTTATTTGGTCTTTGTATTTTTTTCATCTAAGGAATGTATATTCATCTCAGATGCCCATTTTTGAACTGGATCTTTAAACTTGAGAGGCCTCATTTTTTTTTTTCTTTTTTCATTTTAGGGAAGGGTCTATAGGGTGTTCAGGATCTCTCTACTAGATCGGACTCATAGTGATCCACCTGTTTACAGCCTCCCAAGAGCTGGGATTACAGGTGGACACCACCACACCCAGTCTCATTAACTGTCTCAATACACCCTGGGGGTGGGGCCAGCACAGCAGGCCCAGGGATCAAACCTCACTTGCAGGTGCTTTAATCTGCTGAACTATTTGACAGGCCCCATTCTTTATGTATTTTGATAGTAATCCTTTGTCTGAGGAACAGCTGGCAAATATGCTCTCCACATTGTATGTGGCCCCGTCACCATGTTGGGGGTTTCTCTTGATGTACAAAAGCTTTTTATAACATTTGATCCCAGTTGTTGATTCTTTGGAATAGTTTTTGTGTGATTGTAGTTTTATTCATAAAGTCTTTATACCAGTGTCTTCAAGAGTTTTACTTATTCTGTCTTGTAGCAGATTTAATGTTTCTGTTTTGATATTTAGGTCTTGGATCCATTTCAGGTTTAGTTTAGTGAACAATGAAAGATTGTATCCAAGTTTAATCTTCAGCATGTTCAGAGCCATTTTTTCCAACACCATTTATTAAAGAGGTGATCTTTCATTCAGTGAAGATGCTTGGCACCTTTGTCAGAGATACATTGAATGAGTATGTCTCAATTGTTTCTGCATCTGCTAATCTGTTCCATTGATCTTTTGATCTGTTGTTTGTTTATTTGGTTGATTGGTGGCTGTTTGTCAGTACCACACTGCTTTAATCTCTGTAGCTTTATAGTATAATTTCAAGTCAGGATGGGATGCTCCCTGACTTTCATTTGTTGCCCAGAATTACCTTTGATATTCAAGAACTCTTCTGGTTTCAAATAATTTTTAAGATTATTTTCTCTAATTATGTGAGATATCCTATTGGAATTTTCATTAAAATTGCATGAAATCTGTATAACAGTTTTGGAAATATGGCCATTTTCACTATATTGGTTCTTCCTGCTCAAGAGCAAGGGATATCTTTCCAATATCTGATATCTGTTTCAAACTCCTTTTGCAAAGTATTGCACTTTTAAGGTAGAAGTCTTGTACATCCTTTGTTATATTGATTCCCAAGTATTTCATTTTTCAAATGTTATTGTTTAAGGTGTTGTTTCCCTAATTTCTCTCTCAGTGATTTTGTTATTCACATACAAGAAGGTGATTGATTTTTGAATGTGGATTTTATACCCAGCTACACTACTGAATTTGCTTATTAAATCTAGCAGGTCTTCTGTGGAGTTTTTTTTTTTTTTTCTTCTTTTTTGAGTCTTCTATGTAGAGTATCATGTCATCTGCTAGTAATGACAGTTTTACTCTTTACTCTCCTACATTATTCTCCCTTTTCTTTCTTTTTCTTATCTAATTGCTCTGGCTAAATTTCCCAGGGCTATATTATATAAAAGTGAAGACAGAGGACATCTTTGTCTTGTTTCTAATTGTAAGGAAACAGTTTTGAGCTTTTGCCCATTTAGTATGATGTTGACTGTTGAGTTTACCAAACTGATACAAAAACCATCTATTCCAACTTTCTGTAGAGGTTTTTCTTTTTTTAATACTGAATGGCTGTAAGACTTTGTCAAAAACTTTTTCTGCAGCTATTGAGATGTTCATATGATTTTTGTCCTTGACTCTGTAAATTTGGTGAATTACATGTATTGATTTATGCAAGTTGAATCCCACTTGGTCATGGTGTACAATTCTCTTGATGATTTGATAAATTCTGTTTACCTGTATCTTACTGAAGATTTTTGGATCTATATTCATTAGAGAGACTGGCCTGTAGTTCTCTTTTTACTTGTCTTCTTCTCCAGTTTTGATATCAGTGTACTGCTTGCTTTCAGGAATGATTTGGGGAGCACTGATTTCCTTTCAATTTCATTAAGCTTTTGAGAAGTTGTAGTATTAGGTTTTCTCTAAATTGCTTGTGGAACTCAGCAGTGAATCTTTCAGGACTTTAGCTTTTCATTGTTTGTAAGCTTTTAATTACATCTTCAATTTCATTGATTGATATTGCTTTATTTAGCATTTTTGTATTTCTTTATGTGAAACTTAACTGGTAACTTACATGTATTTGGAATTTATCCATTTCTCCTATATTTTGCATGTTATTACAGTACAAGTTTTCAAAGTAGGTATAGATAAGCTTATAGATTGCTAGAAGGTCTACTTAAAATTGTTTGGATTTGAATATTTTCTTTCCTTTTTCTTTTATTTTTTTTGGATGAGGTTGTCCAAGGGTTTATTTATTTTGTTTAATCTTTCAGAGAACCAGCTCTGATTAATTGATTCTTTGTATTTTTTTAGTCTCCAATGCATTAATTTCTGCTCAGATTTTTATTTCCTCCCTTGTACAAGCTTTTGGCTTAGTCTGCTATTCTTTTCCTAGAATTGTGAGTTTACACAAACTTTTTTGTTTGTACTTGCTCTGTTTTCCTTATATGAGTTTTCAGTGCTACAATTTCTCTCTTAGAATTGTTTTCATTGTGTCCCATAAGTTCTGGCATATTGTATTGTTGTTACCATTTAATTAAAGAAAATGTCTAATTTCTTCTTTAATTTCATCTGTGACCCATTACTTCTACAGGAGTGTACTATTTAATTTCATTGTGTTTATGAAGTTCTCGTGGTTCTTTTGCCCTTTATTTCGAATCGCATCACACTATGGTCTGATAATATGCATGGGATAATTTCAGTTCCTTTGCATTAACTTAAGCATGTTCTATGAGCTAGCATGTGGTCTGTTTTGGGAAGTGTACCATGCACAGCGGGACTGTGGGGTAGAAAACTCAGTGGGCACCTACTAAGTCCAATTGTTTCTAAATTTGGTTCAGTTTTAATTTTTCCTTGTTGAATTTTTGTCTAGTTGATCTGTATTTTTTTATAATGGGGTATTTAGATACCTCAATACAACTATCAGTGCTTATCTGACTTTTTATGCCCATTAATATTTGTTTTATATAGTTTGGTGTGTTGGTATTTGCTGCATATATATTTATGATTACATATTTTCTTCATGGATTAGTCTTTTACAAAGATGTAGTAACTCTCTTGACCTCTCTTAATCAGTCATGGCTTGAAATTAACATTGTCTGCAAACTGAATAGCTACCCTGTTTTTGTTGTCACAGAGTATTATTTTCTATCTTTTACTTTCAGTTTATGACTTTATTTTGAATTAAATGTGTTTCTTTTATGTAGCATATTATTGGATATTTCTCCTGGATCCATTTTTCCAGTCTGTGTCTTTTGATTGGTGAATTCAGACCATTAACATTCATCATTATATCTCTTGTGTATTGACTTAACCTTGTCATTTTTTTTCTTGTTGTTGGATCCCCCTCTTTTTTCCCCTCTCTCTGCTTAACTATTTGCCTTCCCTGGTGGATTACTTCTGGTGGAGTTCATGGAGTATAGTCCTTGTTATCTCTTTCTAGAATGTCTTTCAAAACATTTTGAAGTTCTGGATTAGTGCTCATATATTTCCTCAGATGTTCTTTGTCATGGAAGTATCCTATGTCTCCATCAATTTTCAAAGACAGTTTGGCAGCATACAAATCTGAATTGAAAGCAGTTGTTCTTTACAACTTGCAACACTTCACACAAAGCTCTCCTTGATTTGTAGGTTTGTACTGAGAAGTTAGCTGTGATTCCTATGGGCTTTCTTTTAAGGTGATTTTTTTTTCTTTTTTCCCTAACAACTTTTAAATTCTGTTCTTGTGCTGAGGTTCTATAATCTTGACTATAGATGTTTTTAAATTATGGCTAATTGGAGTTCTATATCCCTTACTTATCTGAATGTGAAATTCTTTTTTCTCTACCAAGGAAATGTTCTGACAAGATGTTTTGAACATATTTTTTATCATTTGTTCTATATCCTACTTTTTTCATTGACTCCAATCAATCTTGTTATTCTTTGCCTTCATCTAGCAGCTGCTAGATTGATTTCTCATAGTTCCTTCAATTTTTAAGAAATATTTTTTATGATTGCCAACCTCAAGCTTGTCTTCTGTATCTGAGATCTTGTCCTCACATTGGCTTTATCTGTTATGGATACTTTCAATGAAATTTTTATTCTCCTGAATATCTTCTTGAATCTGCCTAATGTATTACATTTCTTTCCTATGCTAAACATTTATTATTTCTATAATTTTCTTAAGCTCTTCTGTATTTTTGTCTATATCTGTTTAGAGTTACTAAACATGGATATCATTGTGTATACCATCTCTACAGTTATCTGACAAATTATTTCTGATTTTATTTTTCTATAGTCTCATTCAATTTCTTTGTTGTTACCACTTTAGAGAGGCCACACAGGTAGCTTTCAATTTGTCCCCTTCATTGCCCCTTAGGTTTGCCCTTGATGAATTGGGTATCTGGTGTTCCTTCTTGTTTAATTGTCTTATCATTTTCTTTCTTTTTTAGTTTAATTCCTGTGGTAATGCTGTCAAATTGCCTATGGTGAGTTAGTTTTTGGTAGTATTTAGTACATTTAAGAAATGACTGCTTCTCTGAGGTTTATTCCAGGTATAGCTCCGTTTTGGACTTTGAGTTTGCTGTAAGATCATACTTCTTCAATTTCTTGGGGATAAGAAGTTGTGCCCTGCTTGTCCCAGCCCCTAGTATTTTCTGTAACTCTTAGTCAATCTCAGTCTTGGAATACTAGGTTGTATATTTGTTTAGAACAATTTTGACACTTTTGGCAATAGTTGTATCATCAGCTATGATAAAGGTAAAAAATAACAAAGTGAGATAATCATTAATTTGCCACATTTAACCACATGAACTAGACTTGTGATTATATAACAAAATTTAAAACAAGCCAAAAAATAATATGCAGTATATAATCCATTCATATATCAATATTGTCCTTAGGGGTTAAAATTTAAAACAAGATAGGGAGAAAATAGATAAGTGAAAGAAGAGGAAGAGATCAGACCAAGGCTGGAGGCCAAAGGAGGGATCCCATCCCTCTAACTCTGGGAAACTGGTGCAGAAGACTGGAGGGAAAGAGACAAGGACTAGATAAAAAGAGCAGAACCACAAGCACAAAGAGGCTAGAAACTACATGCACACTCATATAAAAACAAGATCAAATAGTGGAGAAAAAATAAAACAATAGGTGTCATTTAACTTTGGCAGACTCTGGGCAGCCTGCAGGACTCTGGCAAACTCTAACCTTCCTTAACCCCCAGTGAGCAGATGTGGAGCTTCTGCTGGTGCTGGTCCAAATTTTTAAGAACTTAGTAGCACTCTGAGTGGCCTAGGGACACAGGGGAGCTGGGATCTGTGGGCCAGAAAGAGCAGGTGCAGAGCTCTCCTGGAGCCATTTAAGAACTTTGGAAGACTCTGGGTGGCCTGTGGGACTCTGCCTGGGTGACACTGGGAGCTTCAGAAATGCCAAAATGCAGGAGCAAAAGGAAGTCTCAATCTTCTAGCCCAGAACAAATCCAGGAGACAAAGACATACAAGAACCTGGAAATCACACACCTCAAATCTGTGAAATGAGAGCAACTGAAGTAAAAAAAAAAAAAAAAAAAAGTTTACCAAGCTATAGAAGAAAAAATAAAAACAATAACAAAAAACCCAGCAACAACAACAACAACAAATAGTAATAAGAGAGAGAGAAGAAGAAGAAAACAGTTCACTTTCAGGTTTGTCTCTGCTGTCACTGGTAAACAATGTGTACATGCAGAGCCCCAATCCGTGTTGATCTACTCCAGGAAAGCAACAGTAGCTTTTTGGCAACATAGTGGATAATCTCGGCAAGCCTGTCTGAACCTTCTGGGTGAGACCAGATTCATTCAGCCACAGCCTTCTGCAGGCCTGGGTCCAGCTAGGAGCCACAAGGGGGAGTCAGCAGCTGGTCTGAGTTCTGAGCTCAGTCAGACCCTCTCCAAAATGGCTCCCAGCCAGTTGTGCTCTTGCATGAGAGGACTGCTCCCCAGCACCCACCATCAACCAGTGCAGCCCTTCACATCTAGTCTGCTCCACTGCTGCAACTCTTCCTGGAGGCCTCTGGGGTCACCAACTGTCTCCATGTGCCTGCAGGTTTGCAGTGCTCCTCTTGTGCGGTGAGTCCTACATCAGGGAGAAGGCACTGCTGGCTTCTTCACTGAAGTCTCCCTCTTCAGTCTCCATGGACTTCAGTTCATGCTTCTGATCCCTCCTGGGTCTGAGGAACCTACTGTCCTCCTTGTAGTCTTCCTTATGCTGGTATATTTCGGTGTCCAGACAGAGACTTTCAGAGAGGCTCTTTGTTTCCTGCTTACTACTCTGCCATCTTGGTGCTTATCTCACGTTATCTTTTTCTATTGAATTATCAATTATCAAGTATATTACCTTAATTTTTATTCCTCCAATTTCCAGTGATTGCCAATCTATAACCTTATGCTTTGTACCTATCCCATAATCAAATAACTAAGCATATAAAATTGTATTAGACATAGTCATTTAATATAATTTATTCTGTTATAAAATCCCTATAAACATAACTATATATTAGACATTTGTCTCAAACACCTATATATCTTATCAAAGGAACTTTAAACTTTGCAGGTTACATTAGTCTTATGTAGCAAATAAAATAATTTTATAAGTAGCAGAATCTGTGCAATAAAACTGAAATGTGTCATATCAATCTCACAGAATTTTTGCATAAATGAAATGAGATAATGTAGATTATAGTAACTAGTTATTGTTAAGAGGCAATTCTTGTGTCTCCTGTGTATATTCTTTTTTATTATTTTATTTTATTTTTTTGTGGTACCAGGGATCAAACTCAGGACCTTGACTTGCCAGGCAAGTACTTATTCCACTGAATTATCTCCCAGTCCCACCTGTGTATATTCTTGTGTTGTTATCAGAGTTACTATTAACTCTCATTCCAGACTCTCTTTTCAAAACTATCTCTCTGAAATATTCTTTTCAATAATGTTCACTTTGGAAGACAGAAATGATTTCAGTCTCCTGAACAGAGGAGGGAGTTATTTGCTGATCAGTCAGAAAGAGTGAGTCTTCATATGGGCAAACACTGGCTAGGTTTGTTTGCATCCTTTAAAGTTTTGAATTGCCCAGCCATGACATAATCATACTACATGCATACCATCCACCTGGCTTTGTCTTCTAGTCAGCCCCTTGGCAGCAATGGGCACAGGGTAAACAATACCAGCATATATACTAATGCTTTGAGTTAGATAATACATTCAATGCCCATTGTCCTTACCCTGAGTATGGATTTCAAAAGCTTGTCTGTGGCTGCAACTTGATGTAAACACTGTGCAATGCATGTATATGAGGGAGCATTATGCAGTATCCTGTTAATATACAGTTTCTATAGATTTTAGACATCAATTAAAAATTACTTAACTATTTTGAATATACAGATACAAAATGGCCCTGCATTTATATTCCCTTTAGTTTTGTTTAATTCAATGAATATAAAGATTTGTACTAATATTGTTTGTGGACAGGATATCATGTCTGCATCTTGTACTATGAATAATCACTAAAAAGACAACAATATGTAATATATTAATTATTGAAACTGTCCTACTAACTGTCTCTTTGCTGTTTGTTTCTCAATAAAATTGTTAAAAAATAAAGTAAAAATTACTTGTAGTCTTTATAGGTCTGAAATAATACTATTATGTTTGAAAGCTACCTTAGAGTCTAATAATATGTACATCATGGGTGGAGGAAGACAAGTGAGTCAGTGTCTCCTAAAAGAACATTGTAATACATCTAAGTCCACCTCAACACTGAGGTCCTTCAATTTTTGCAACACTCGTAATACTACTGGAAAGAAAATAAAATGCACTGGTGTAGAGTGTGCATGGGATATTATATTCAGGTTCCAAACTTTACCATTTGCCAACTATGGGATTTTAGACAAAGCTCTTCACCTTTTCCTGGGCTTAATTATATATGCTCTGAAACCTTGCAATTGACAATTACTTTTAATTACACCCTGAAAAATCAAGGAAACAAATAATTCAACTTTTGTCTGATTTTAATGAGTCATATAGATTTAAAACAAACTAAATCCTAGACATACCCCAATGAGTGTGCTGTTTTTATTAGTATAAGTTTGTGTACATAACAGTTATATTCACCTGGGAGAATTGGTACATAATGTGTCTATGTTGATTTGATGCCCCTTTTCACCAATATTAGCTTCTGTTTTAATGTCCCTCTAAAAATAGATCTACAATCAACATAGTGAAATCAACACTGAAATTCTTTATCATTAGCAACTTTGTCCTTGCCCAGTTGTCTGTTTAATTTATCACAATATCTTTCAGGATTTCATTGTTTGCATTAAGTATAAACAGTGAGTGTACAAATTTTTTTCAAATGGAGATTTATTGGTATTTAGGATAGATTCCTTGCTTTTCCCAAGGCTGAATGTTATATTCCTAATAAATCTCAAATTATCAAAAACTTTCTAAAAGCAATGATTGTGAGGGGAAAAAACATAATTTTGGACACTGCTTAGTTGTGGTCAGAATTTCAGAATCACAATATCAAACTTATTTTTTCATAATAGATTTAATACTAAAATGAATTATATGATTAACTGTTATTTTTATTGCAAACTAAGTCATTAATATCTTGACTAATACTGAGAATAAATAACTAAGCAATTAATAGCTTACATTTCAATCCATGAATGTGTAAATATTATTTTTACTACTCATTCAGAGTATGCAAAGCACAGATTGGAAGCACATTGTTTAAATTCCCAAATCACCATAAATCATAATATCGTTTATAACTTCCATCATTAAAAAAAAGAAATTAATGATAGTACAACAACCATAAACTCAAAGAAGTTACTGGCTATGTCTATGCTATCCATGTAATCTCTTTTATTCCTTCAAGATCAATTCAATTTCCCTGTGGAGAGGTCATTGAACTACAGAAATAGGTGATAGCTATTGTTTTTCTAAAATTGTTAAAATGAAAAGTCAGAGACAGTGACACTCTCCAAATCTCATCAAAATCTCAATTTTCATAAGTGATAACTCATCAAGAAAGAATTCTATTAGAACTTTTTTGTGTGTTAACCAGGAAAATTAATTGCATTTCATAATCTGATCTTCTTTGGCACCTTTTCCCTCTTTCTGTAACATGTCTACCAATTTCCTACAGGACCAAAGTCTAACCAGTGGTGTGGCCAAGCCGTTAAGATTTCTGTCAAGGCATTTCAGGAAGACAGGAGCCTCAGAGGCCATTCCAGGACTTCAGAGTGAAGCAAAAAGGTTAGAATTCAGGACATGGCCCCCGAAGAATCTAAGGTATTGCCAGTTCAACACTGAGTGGATCACCAGGCTGAAAGAAACAAGCCTCAGAGCCCCTCTGTGGCCATTTTGCTCTTCTTCCACTGAGACATCAGTAGAAGCTTTCCGTATGGGGTTCTATTTGCTGTTTCGTCAGATGGATGAACTATTTTTCTTTTTTTTTTTCCTGTCAGAAATGATTCACAATCTAGATTACTTACATCACCAAGAGTTTTCTGCAAAATCAATTTAAACAATGGTGAGAACTAAGTTATAATACGTGTGCATGCGCAGACATGAAGTGAAAGAGCTTTTGACAGTGAGGTAAGCTTATTCTGAAGTACAGACATTGTGGTGTCTGCATGGGAACTGATTTTGTATTTTGGACTAAGGGCATGTTGGTATGCACTGTCCTTCTACCAGCCCCTAAGGCACAATGGGGGAAAACAAATCACTCATTGCAAAAATGTTATTGGCAAATGAAGCATTTCCAATTTCACTCTTAACATGTTCCTTCAGAGCACTACCTTGAAAACCCTTCCCCTACTCAGCTTCAAGAGAGGGAGACTGAGTCAGGCAGAGGTTAATTGCATGGCCCAAGGTCACCCGGGAAGCCAATAAATTAACCAGAAATAGTACCCCATACTCCTGCCTTCCTCACCACAGCTCCAGCCAGTGACCAGGTTTCCCGGTGACAAGAAAGCATCAGACCACAGCGGTTTGCCGGTAATATCAAATAGCATCTTGCAGGGTAATTTACCTCTTTCAGAATTAAATAATAATCCCACTTTACCTTAATCCATCACCTTTCATCCCAGAGGAGCCTAAAGTGCTAAGTACTTTAGTGATGATTTTTAACAGCTTACATATAAATCACTTCACACACCACTAAAATGCAACTGCCCTTAGAGTCAGTGTTGCAGCTGCTAGACATAAGTATCCTAACTGCTAAACATTTACTGAGCACCAACAATATGCTAAATGCTAGAGGAGAGAGACTGTGCATGTGACAGTTTCAGGAAGTGAGAGATACAGAAAAACTACTTACAATGTTGGTGACAAATAAATAAAATTTGGCTCGATCACAGTTCTGTTTCTACTGAACATAATCATCTAAGCGTCTGAACAACCACCCCATAGTTCTCATCACAAGCCTCCAACAGGTGCCCTAAATATTTTAAAGCAGTACTTCAGAGGCTTTCAGGGAGAGCTGTCCCAGGTGTGTGATGCTACATGGCATCACACTTTTTACCTGACTCTCCTGTCCATTTTACCAACCCCTTTGTATTCAGACATCTAAAATATCAATTTTCAAATAGAAGCAATACATTCATATCCTGATTTGATTTTTCTATGGATTTCCATTATATAACTAAAGAAATTCTCCCCTGAGGAAGAAAAGTGATTACAGTGACAAACATACAAAATGGTCACAAAAGATTTATAGGCCCTTTTGGGCAACATCCCCTACACTATGCACTTTAAAATACAATCTAATATAATCTAGCTGTGAACTCCTTACACCTAGTAGATGTACAATAGAAATTATAGATAGAATTCAAGATTAGTTGTGTGTGTTATTTACACATGACATAAAAACTCAAAGAAAGTTAAAGGACAATGTAAAGGAATAGAAATCCCAGAGGGATAAGTGCTATTTTACTAAATCTCTGCAGTGTGCAAGGACTGGGAGCGTGCTTTGGCTGCTCGGACTTTGTTTTAAAGCATTTTGTGCCAAATGATTGCTTTCAGAAATGAACAGGCTGATGTGGTCTTCAGGGAGGAGGGGGGCACAAAAATACAGTGAAAGAACACATCTGAAGAGTTGCAATGCGAACCAACAATGGGATCATGTCACTGAGTATGCACAGTTTGGGAATAGAAGCTGCACAGTCCTGTCTGCTACCAAAATAAAACAAAAGGAAAAAAACCACGCAAATCTGCTTTACTTTGTGTTTTTGTTGACTCTGGACTCACAAAAGGAGAATTTCAAAGAGTTTTATGTTTAAAATATCCCAAAGGAGGGAAATCTGAAGGAAAGAAATGTCTGCAGCTGAAGGAAGCAAAGTTTGCTTTTAAACACCTAATTACTCCAATTACTTTACTTTGAGCTGGCAGCAAAGCTCAGTGGTAGATCATATGCCCTGCAGATCTGAGGTCCTAGGTTTGATACACAGCACCATGAAAAGTTTCTAATTAAAAAAATAAACAAATAGCTTAAAATAATATGGAACTTTTTGTTAAAATAAACTTCACAGATCTAAACTTTCAACAACATTTGTTCACTTAAAAAAAAAGTACACACACAGATGTAAGTAAAATGGGTGGAACCTGATTTAGCAGGACCAGTGAAAAAACTCAGGAGTGTAAATTAGCAAGATGGTCCACTGCTCCACCAAACACAGCCATGTGACACAAGTGCCATGAAGCCCCCAGGGACCCCAAGGTTGCAGTCTTCTGTGTGTCCTCTCAACATCATGCATGAAGCCTCTAGCTTGTGCTGCACAAAGGAGAAATCCATTGATGAACAACACATTGTCCTTGTCTTAAGATCTTAGCATCTAGTAGGAAAAGACAGTTCATTAATTCACCATTAAGGAAGTGCATGCCAAAATATGAGTGGATATATTAAAGTGGTACTTCAGGACAAAAGAAGGATATCAGAGAAAGGGGAAATTATATAAATGAAGAAAATCAGACACTACAGAAATAATAGGATTACATAGGTAAAACAAGCTCAGGATTACAAGGGCCATAAGCTGTGGATTTTAGAAATAGGCTGTCACAAACTGAGGGTCATGTTTCTTCTATTCTACTTGGTATGTGTTAGACACTATTCAGCAAATGAATTATGTCCCAAAAAATCACTGTAGTGGAAGAATTCCAAAATTTCTCCTAAAGGAACATTTGAAATCAATGAGAATCCTGACTCTTTAAGAAAGAGAAAAGAATCGTCTATCCTCAAATATTTAAACATTCTCATGTAAAAGATTTTCAGGAGAGAACAGCTTGTCCAGTTTAGCTTCAAAGAGCAGAATAGGGAAAAATGCTGGGTAGAAATTATAGCGAGGCAGATTTTGACTTGACACATGGACAGATTTCTAACTAAAGCTGTTTCCAAATACAATGAGTTGTCATCATGTCTCGAGCTGTTGAGGCTGAATACATTACCAATGTGGATGTTACAGCGGAAATGTAACCATCTTCAGGGTGAATTAAATGACAATGAAGATCCTTGTCTCTCTGGAGTCCATAAAAGTAATGTAGAACTAGCCCAAGTAGGTAGGCTAGGTTTGCTTTACAAGTACACTGCATGTGTTAAGTTTCTGCTTTTCTGATAAGCATCAAGGTTGAAAGCAATGAATGATACATTAAACAGTATAACCCTGTGGGATTTTTTGAGAGATAGACAAATTCATTCCTGCAGTTCCTAGACCATAGCTCATCTCTACCCTCTGCCAGGAAATAAATAATTCAAAAGAGATTCATCAGAGAGGAAAAGATAATAGAAAGGAATTAGAAGAAATAAAAAGGCTTGTCATGTTTTCCATCCCTTCCTATGATGGAGAGAGGAGAAAGCATTTTGCCTGGAATTTCAAGCTTGGTATGGCGATCAGCAAAACCACAATCCACCTTGTAACTGAACTCTTGACATTTTGGACTAGTGGGAGGATCTTTTTTACTCGGGGTGAATACCATTATAGAACAAAGGTCTTATGCAGGCAAATAGTTCTTTAGAGAATTTGCCCCATGTCTTTAGAACCTGGAGAACATGGAGACCAAGACCAATGTAGGACCATCATCTGAAAACAAGAAAAGAGATGTAACAATGACACATATTTCTACTTTGCAAGAACAGGACATGTATGAATTTTCCTAAAAGTTAAGTAGACACTTTAAAAGACAACATGGGGGCCAGCCAAATAGCTCAGTGGATTAAAGTGTCTGCAAGCAGGGGCAGGGGCCAGGGGTTCAATCCCCAGGCCTGCTGTGCCAACCCTACCCCCAAGGCTCGCTGAGATGGCAATTGAGGATGGGTGTGGTGGTGCGTCCCTGTAATCCCACCTCTTGGGAGGCTGTAAACAGGCAGATCACTATGAGTCTGATCTAGTAGTGAGACCCTGAACACCCTGTAGACTATTCCCTAAAAATACAAACAAACAAACAAACAAACAAAGACAATAGAACTACAGCCTTTATGAAAAGATCTTGTCTTGTGCTGGACTATCCAAGTATTCAGCTAAACGCAGTCAGCATGAATGCAAGAGACTGTAAATGGAACATGTTTTGTAAGAACCCACAGAAGGCCTCCTTGAAAAAACAATGAGTGAAAGAGACTACCAAAGAAACAATGAAGGGTTACAGATAGTCAGGAACTAATATTTCACCTTTTCCTCTGATCTTCCTTTCTCCTTGTATCCACCCTACAGAAGACAGAAGCAAAGGAATAAATATTGAGGAGTTAAAGCAAACCATGCTGAACAAACTGAAGTTAACCACTTTCCTTATCAGTGGTCTTGGGCAGACCTGGTCTAGGGGAGGGAGGACATTGTGTGAAGGACAGGATTTTATTGTATTGATATTTTCATGTCAAATTACTTACATGTTAACAGAATAGTTTCCTAAAACTGAGAAAGTTATTACAATACCCCAAGGTAGCCTTAGTAAATACAGTAAAGGAACATGACATTATTAGAGGCCGGGGCTGAGGAGATAGCTCAGTGTTCTAAGCACCTTCTGGCAACCACGAGGATTCATCCAGGTTACATTTCCAGTACTGCATGTCACTGTGCCAGCCCCCAAAATCAGGTATGGTGGTACACACATGTAACCCCAGTGCTGGGAAGTCTGAAAACAGGAGGTTCACTAGAGTCCAAGCTGCATAGTAAGACCCTGTATCAAACAAAAATAATAAATAATGATAATAATAATAATTAATTTTAAGAAAAACAAAATGGGTCTGGGTGTGGTGGCACATGTCTATAATCCCAGTACATGAGAGGTTGAAACAGGAGGATCGCTATGAGTCTAAGCTGCATAGTAAGCCATATACCAGATAGATACATAGATAGATAGATAGATAGATAGATAGATAGATAGATAGATAGAGGTGATAACAGAGAAAAGGAAAAATTTCCTGAATTTCCTTAAATGGAAGACATTTTTAAAATTTGAAAAAATAAATATTCACTATCAAATTCTGCTCTACACATTAGATATTTTCAAAAGTCCCTCTCATTTTTTTAATGGTGACTTTTACTATAGTACCTTCTACTATGCTTGATAGATTTTAAAGCAAATTTCAAATAAATTCTAAATTTTATTTTAATATATTAACAAAAATACATGAATATTTATATTGGAGTTTCATTTTAAATGGAGATAGAATATGGCAAGAGTGGCAACTATGTTTGAAAGAGGAAAGTGAAAGCAGGCAAATGAGGGCAGTAATTAAGTTTTTGCTGCACTCTGACTTCACTCTTCTTTGCAATGAAAATCAGCAAAGGATGAACTTGCATTCCTAGAAACGTGGTGCTGTTGGTTATTGTGAGTGCACTCCTTCTGCATGGTGTGAGCTGCCTAGCCACATAAGAGGCAATGCATGTTGCCTCTTATGATGCTACAGCGCTGTGTTAGATAGGACAATTCCATATTATACAACACTTTCAGGATGTTTTTCCTCAAAGCTTTGTATTGAATATCAAAACAATCTGCATTGCAACCAACTTATAGAGTCCATCAAAGCAGCAAAGAACATATTATGCCTTTGGTTATGAGGAACATTTTGATAAACATCCTCCCTCTGTTACTAATCTGTTACCAGTAGCCCCCTATAGCACTGTGCTAAGATGATACTATGACCACGTCCAGGTGCACCAGGAGTCCTGAAAGCAATTAGCAACATACCTGATGAATAAAGAGAATACAGTGAAGGCAAATGAGCTGTGCATTTTCCATTCTTCAATTAAACCTAACTTTTTCTTTCAGTGCTACCACTAATACTGAGGTAAAAATAGGCTGACGTGGAGAGAACACCATCATGTGATAACAGACAGGTAGCATGCGTATCTTGAAATACGCCAAATGCAGGGCTACCCTCCATCTTCACAGTCATGTAGATCAATTATCAGTCCAAGTCAGCAGTGTGCCTTCAAAGGGAACA
>NDGN011443196.1:0-13684 GCA_002564285.1 Tympanoctomys barrerae
TTAGCTCACAGTTAGTGGAGGTTTCAGTCCATATTCAGCTGGCTCCAAGGCAGAGTGGCACATTGCAGAGGGCAGCCATTCCTGGCTACAAAAAACAGTTATTGAAAAGAGGGGCAGCAGCTTCCACTTCTAGCAAGCCTTTCTCCCCTCCTTATAAGCAGGCTACTCTGGGGTCGGGGTGTAGAACTCACACAATGCCCATGCCCTCCTTTTGCACAGGATGTTCACAAAGTAAACTGTGTGGACTTGATTAAACATCTAAACTTCTCAAGTTGACACAGTTTATCAACCAGTACACCAACCTACATTTGGGTTCTTTCTCCAGTTTTAAAAGCCCTTGGAATTACATCAGGCCCCCTGGATGAACTCTACAACCTCGCATCTCCAGGCCTTAATGTAATCACATTTATGAAGTCCCCTTTGCCTTGTAATATTCACAGGCTCTGGGGATTAGGAGAGGGCTGTCTTGGGGGTGGTGCTTGGTTTTTGTTATTCCTACCATTAGGTCCTTAGGTTTTGCTTCCCTTGCTGCTTGACTACTTTTTTGTGGGAAGAAAGCTCCTGACAGATCACCATGGCCTACTCAGGAAGCTACTTGTACACATCATTTGTAAGGTCTTATTTCGGTGAAAACATGTTTTGGGGAAAAGGACAGTAGGAAAACAATGGACAAAAAAAAAGCCTCCCCTAAGGGTTCACTCTACAGTTGGTTGAGTGCTTCTGGAAGTCTCGAGATGCCCTGTGTCCCTGGCCTTCTGGCCAGACACCTCCAGTGTCCTTGGACATTCTCCTGTGGGTCTTCCTTGTCTCCCCAGCAGAACTCAAGATGGCTGTGTACAGCCTTCACTGTCCTCCTGCTCAGGCAGTGGGAAGGCCAGCCATGGGATCTGCCAGGGCTTCAGGCAGGAGAGCTGCAGTTTGTGGGCACTGGTTTCAGCCTCCAGGGCAGACTGACGCTTTTAAAGCCTGAGCCCTTCCCTCCAAGGCCTGGACCCCACGGTGGCCGAGATTCCAGCCTCTGCCTTGAGTCACTCATCCTGTCTGACACGCCTGTCAGGCCTCAGCTTCCCGTGTCTAGGCTTCCACAACTCAGTATTTCTAAATTTGTCTCCATATGCCATTTCCCCCTTGTAGGTGTTTCTAAAATGCAACTCCTGCTTTAAAACTTTCCCTGACTGCCCATAAAGTCCACATGCCCAAGCTAGTCAGGACTTCAAGGTTCTCACCAAGCTGGCCCCAGTCAACTTCTGGCCTCGCGGGGTGTCGTCAGTCCTATTCATTGTTCTGTCTTCACACTCCCCTGCCTGCTCCCACTATGCCTTCTCCTAGGGGCCCTTCTCCTGTACACATTCCCACGTGAAGATAAGGATGTGGGATTTATACCTGCAGGCCTTGGGTCTCACAAGCCAGAGCGATTGTGTAGGAAGGAATCATTCCCATCTCCACGCCTTCCCTCCCAGGTCACTCCTTCTCCTCTCTCCCTGAGCAGGAATCCTGCTCATCATGCCTGTTACAAACAAATCTACAGAAGGCTAAGAGATCCTGTAAACATGGATGGCTCAAGATCTGAACCCTCCAGCTCAGTCAGCAGCTGCTACCTGGCTACTTTCCTACAGAGAATGAACCCAGTTCATGGGGCTGCTGTTTTGCTCTGGAGCCAGCGGTCTTTCTTGGCCTATCCCCTGTTTGTTATAGAGCCATCTCTTTGGAGAGGTCTTGTTGCCAAGCCATAGGAAAGAGTCTCAAGTCAGCCTGCTGAAGCTGGGTCGTTGTTGCACTCATTCTCCTCTCTAGGGAAGACTCCAGTTCTATTATCCCATTATGTGAAGCACTCTCTGACCATCAGGAGCAAGCTGAGGCTGGGGTCCTCAAGGCATGGAGCTGGGTGGGATGTGGCTCTAGGCTCTTCAGGTCCAGCTGCGCTATTCCCGGAGATGTCCTGGCTTGATAGAAAATGAGGAAGGAGAATAGCCAAGCCAAGGCGAAACCTCCTCAGCCTGCTACAGGGAGAGCCAGGGTTCCAGAGATTCCAGAAGTGCTGAGGACCAGACCTGTGCCTCCTGTTCTTCTCCAGCTGCTTCCAGAGAGTTCATGGGATACGGAGATTCTGGTGTCTTAGACAAATGCCTTAGGTAGGAAAAGATTCCAGTGGATGTTTTAATATTCACTCTAAATGTGGCTTTAAAATAATATTTTAAGTTTAATAAATTACTCATCATTTGATACAGACAGTAATTTTCTTTTATAATAAATATTCAAAATTCAAATTTGTTTTTTTAGGTTTTTAAGTTCGGCTCACAAATTTTATTAGTCTATTTATAAGGCTAGCAAGTTTTAGCAGTAACTTCAGAGGAGTCTTTGAATACCGCTTGGTCCTATTTATAAGTTCAGTATTTCATCACTTAAATGAAATTACAAATTTAATATATTCATTTTTAAAAAATATTTAATTTTTCTGACAGTAAAATTATCTTAAAACCTAAGTAATTATAGAAGAAATAAATTAAGGTTATAAATAAGGGAAACCTGAAATTCTGCTAACTGATTTTATATTCTCCTTAAATTTAGATGTCACCATAAAAATTCACAAGTCTAAAATAATTCTGTTACACATTTTAAAGTGGAGTTATAAAAACGTCACTTTAATAAGCTTTAATCTCTTAAATATCGCACATGTCTAAACCACCAACTATGCACAAATTCCTCCCTAACATAAAAATATTAGTGTTTTTGTTTTGTTCCTTTTGAGTTTCCTACACTTACACCTCCCTGGGGGTAGGCCTGGCACGCTGTTATCTCAGATGCAAGCTCTGGCTTGTGCAGCTGCGCTTGGGGTTTGCAAACCGCATTTCTGCTTTGTCAGCTGGGTCGCTGGACAGCTCTGCTAATGGGGGGCTTTAGACCTCTGGATGAAGCAGGGAGGCAGGGGAATGAGAAGCAGTGGCCTCCTTCGGTCTTTTTAAAAAAAATGTATTTGGTACAGGGCCTCATTACACAGCTTGGACTCCTAGTGGTGCTCCTGTTTTTAGCCTCCCCAGAGCTGGGATTACAGGTGCACACCACCAAGCCTGGTCTCGCTGGCTGCGGTACTGTCGGGTGTGGTTGGAACCTTTAGGAAGTGGGCGCATGGAAGTTGAGCCAGTGAGGCTGTGCCTTCCTGTTCTGCTTCTCTGGGCTTCGAGCTGCCACGCGATGAGCGCTTGCTCCATCGGATGCCCACATGATGGGCCGCCTCACCACAGGCAGAGAAGATGGGGCCGGTTCACCAAGGACTGAAACTTTTGAAGTTGTGAGCCAAATCTGATCTTTTAAGTGTTTTGTAACATCAACGGCAAGCTGTCTATCACATATATGGTGAGATCCTCAGGAAATGAGCAGAATGGAAAATGGCAGGTGGGATGCCTTGGAAGTCAACTGATTTCAGCTCCCACATAATGCCAAGGAGATGGAGACTATAGTCTTACTAAAGTGGAGGGCTTTGGCCAAGAGCTTCAGCTTTTGGCTGGGACCCCCAAAGAGAACATTCTAGTAAAGAGTCATGTCCAATGCAAAGTATATTAGTAATTACATTAAATGTAAATGGACTAATCAACCCAATGAAAAACCCCAATAGATGAGATAAATTTGCTACTTATCAGAGATACATTTTAAACACTAAGAAATAGACTGAAGACCAAAAGATGGAAACAGGGTATGTCATGTAAAACAAACTCTAGTGAAACAAATCTGGTATCGCTAATTAGAATATTGTGAATTTCATAATGACAAATGGTCAATTCAAAAAGAAGACCTGAATTATAATCATAGATTACCACCTATTCGTCATGAACTCTACTGCCAACCACCACCCTAAGTATTCATATTAGTTTGCGTCAGTCCTTCAAGCAATGTTATAAAGTAAATTTTATTATTCCAAATTTGCTAGAGGAGGGAACTGAAGCACGGACAGGATTGCCTCTCCCTCTCATCAGTCCAACTAGGAAACAGTGGAGACAGGGTTCAAACTTAGTTCTGTCTGATCTCTTGCCAAAGGGCTTTTAATCACTGCTTTGCTTCCTCAGCGTCACAGTGCTGCAGTGTGCTTGCTTCAACCAGCTGGAGGGAGGCTGTGGGCACAGGACTATTATTTAACCCACAGGTAGGGCACTGTGCAGGAACTCCTAGAACCCTGGACTGGGCACATTACAAACTAAGGTAATGTCTCTTTCTCTCTTCTGTCTCTATCTTTCTTTCTCTGTTTCTCTGTCTGTGTCTCTGTCTCTCTGTCTGTCTCTCTCTGTCTCTATCTCTTTCCCTCTCTCTCACACACCTCTATGAAATATCTGGGGATTCATGTGGCTTTGATAACATAGTCCCCAAGAGGTTACCTCAGCATGAGTCAAAGGGACATTCCAGTTCATGGATGACTGCCTGACTTCTTTAAATGTCTTTGTGTACATTCTCAAGAATCTGACTGGTCTGATTCAAACAAAGTATCTGTCCCCATCTAATGAGGGGCTGCTGAGGAGCACCCCTGCACGTGGCTTCAGACTGCAGTCTTTGTTAAACCTTTCCTTTGTGGTTGAAGGGGCCCAGGGGTTCTCAGGGCCAGTGGGCCAAGGAGACTCTTCTGTCTTCTGTGCCAGTCAGGATCTGTGCAGCCAAGGGCCAGTGGGGGAGAAGACTGAGATTGCCCTTCCCAGGCAGCCCGGAGCCCTGGGATTGCCTCACAATGCAAACATGTCTGGAAAGGGGGAGGGAGAGAAGGCTCATGTACTAGGGGGGAGGCAGAGTGGGTTCATGTAGAAGGGAGTCCCAAGAGAGGTCCCCAAGGATAATTCTGGCAAGCAATTACAGCATTTAGAATGTATTTGGGTTTTACGAGGCCAGGTACTGGTACAAGCCTTGCTATCTCTCTGTTATTACATGTAAACCTAAGAACCCATTAGGGAAACACTATTAGTCACATTTTATACACCAAAAAGAAGAAACAGACAGAGAGAGAGTAAGTGTCCACAATCACAGGGCCAAGCAACAGCACACGCATGTGAGGCCAGGCTCCTTGCCCCAGAGGCCTTGCTTTGAAGCACTATTATAAACCTCTGTCCACTCTGTAAAATGTAGTGTAAATTACTGTCAGCATTACAGCCATGGAGAAAGACAAGTTTACCTGGTAGCCCCTGGAGTCCCTGGATTCTCTATGGGAAGCTGCTCTAGTCAAGAGAAGTCCTCTGTGGGGCTCTCCATCAGTGTGTGAGAATCACAAAGTGCACATCCCCCCACCCCGCGATCCTGCTACAAGAGAGCCGGGGAATCCAAGGTATGTCGCCAATGTCACACAGGGGCCAGGCAGCACTGGGGTCTACACCTCAGCCTGTCTTCTCTACCACCCTGCTGCGACTGATTACACAGACCACTTTCCTTGAGCAGCTCAACTTTGGAAAGTTACTGAAATTGCCCTTTCTCTTCTACAACATGTTTACCTTATACAATTGCTACATGTATTTACATATGCATATATACATATGACATAGAAAAGGATTAGGCTGCCTGTGGGTCAGTAAAACTGAGACAAATAAATGAATCTCAGTCTTTCCGTTCTTGGTGACCTGAATGACAACTGGCAGTACCACCCCTTTGCTCCCCAGACCTCCTGGACCTTGGCATGGGGCAGGTTGACCACTGTCTTCCCCCACTTCTGAGGCTCACCCCAGCACCCTCCACGGTGCGCTGATCAGAGATGGGTTGGGCAGCAGCTATGATGCCCCTTCCCTGCTCCAGGCCACTGCTGCCACCTCTCTGAAAAGCCAGAAAAGGACACATAACGTAACAAAGATGGAGGACAGAGTGGAGCCCATTGCTGATAGCCCTCAAGCCCCCAAATCTCAATGGGCTGTCATCAACACAGCCAGTCCTCCTAGAGATTCTTCAAAGCCACAGGAATTATGATGTTGGTCCTGTTATTTTCTCAGCGCCATGGGCGGTATCACTCAAGCAGCCATTTCTCTGGAAGTTCAACTGAGCTGTCTGTCAGCCCAGCAGCTATGGCTGTCCTGGATGCCTTATCACTGCTGTTGGAAATATCTGCCCTGGACACAGCAGGCTTCAAACACGGGTCTATGCCTGCAGCTACACTGGCCGACTCCACCATGTAACCCCCTAGCAGGCCCCATCACCCTCTACCACTACTAAAAATCCTCCAATAGATGTGTGAAAGGTGGGGAAACTGGCATGTATGGTCTATTCCTTATCTAAATAAATAATGTTTCCTCTTGGTTCAGTGCAGGAAGGTTCCCTGCTATATCCCTCCACCCCCGTGCTACAGAACAGTTCCCATGGAAGTCTTACTTGCTGGAGTGGTTCTGTTGCGTACCTGTGACTTTCAAGTACAGTGGGCTAAGTGGATTGCACTAAAAGGAGCAGGGAACACTAGAGGCTCCTAGAATAAAAGAGACTGGAAAAGACCAGTGGGAATCAGCAGTGGTAGGGCAGTGGAGATCTCCAGTGACCTGCAGACAGCCCTGCGGAGCTAGTGGAAGCACCAGAGGAGCTCCCGAAAGCCACCAGGAGGCCCATAAACCTCAGCTGCTGAGGAATGATACGAATGACTGGAAGTCCTGAAGGCTGTAACACTAAGAAACTGGCTCTCAAAGGCCAAAGCTGCTGACATCAAAGGAGCAACACTTTGGTCATTCAAGATAGCCATCCAAATTGGGCATAACAACCTTCAGCTGATTGTGACTACACCACGAATCTTGTATTTCTCTTGTGAGCTGTCTGTAGGTCCCTCCTTTTGGCAATGAACATGTAGTGTCTTTGCTAAAAGCACGAGCTAAAAATAAACTTCAAAAATGCAATTCATTCGTGACTTTTAAAAATGTAAAAAAAAGCAAAACAACTTAACAAATTTGTGCTAAAGGGATCTTCCTCAAGCCTATAAAGGATATCAGCAAAAGCTACAGTGGACATGGTACATGAGGAAAGACTGAATGGTTTTTCCCAAAGATCAAGAACAAAGCAAGGATGCCTGCCCTTGACTCTTCTACCTGCCATGGTCCTGGAGGCTGCCAACGGTCAGAGCAAACAGGCAAAAAATTAAGAAATATAAAGAAGGCATGCAGATGGGAAAGAAAAAGTAAAACTTTATTTGAAGATGACATGATCTTATAGAAAGTCTTCAGGGATCCACCATAAATATTTTTAAAACTAATAAATGTGGGGCTGAGGAGATGGCTCAGTGGAATAAGCGCTTCCATGGCAAGCGCAGGGGCCTGAGTTCAATCCCTGGTTCTGCAAAAAATTAAATAAATAAATAAAAATAAAATAAAACTAATATGTGTTCAAGAAGGCCATAGGACTTAGAAACCAATAGTTCAAAGAAGCAATAAATAAGACTGGGTGTGGTGGCGCACATCTGTAACCCCAGCTCTCGGGAGGCTGTATGTAAACAGACAGACCACTCTGAGTCTGATCTAGTAATGAGACCCTGAGCACCCTATAGACCTTTTCCTAAAATACAAAAAAAGCAATAAATAACCTCAAAATAAAAGAATGAATTCCACGTATAGTAGCATAAGAAAAGGAGTGAATTTAACAAAAGAAGTACAACCTTTATGCAATGAAGTTACAAAACGCTGCTGAGGGAAATTAAAGCCCATAATAATCTAGATAATCAAACAGGCATTTCATGCTCATGGACAGGAAGTCTCAGAGCTGCAGAGAAGGTAATTCTCTCCACACTGGTCTACACACTCAGTGCAGCTCTAACCGCAATGTTAGTGGGCTTCTTGCAAAAATTGACAAGCACTTCCTAAACTTTACATGAAAATGCAAAACAACTAGAGTAGCTAAAGCAATTTTTAAAAAGGAAGAGCAAGTTTGGCGAACTTTCATTTCCTTATCTCAGAACTTATTATAGTAACACTAATTAAGACTCTAGGCCACTATCAAAATTCAGACCCGTGGAAGAGAACTGAGTTAAGAAAGAAGTCCTTGTCTTTATAGTCAATCGTGTTTGACAAACGTGTAAGACAATAGATGGAAAATTTATTTCAATAGTTCAATTTGCGGTAGTACAGTTAGATACTCACACATGAAAAAGGTGAAGTTGGACCCTCACCCTGTACCGTACACACAAATTAAATTAAATGAACTATTGACTTAATAAAAGAGCTAGAATGCTAACATCTTTAGGAGAGAAAATAGATGGTGGTTACACATATGCAGAAAACTGAATCTAGACCTTTATCTATCACCATCTAAACTAAAATCAAAACAGATTAAAGATCTAAGTATTCAAACAGAAACAATCTGCTGGAAGATATAATAGGTAAAACTCTTGTAGACACAGATGCAGATAAGGATGTTCTAAATAGAACCCTAATTGCACAAGATATAACAAAGAATCGACAAATTGGATTAACATATTCTTCACAGCAAAGGAAACAATCAATAGAGTGAGGAGACAGCTTACAGAATGGGCCAAAGAAAAAACTGTCAGCTACTGCTCTGATAGAGGATTAATATCTAGGTAATATGAAGAACTCAAAAAATATCAGGTTCCCCAAAATAAAAGACCCAATTAAAAAAAAAAAAGGGCAACTGAAATAAATAGGCTTTCTAGCACAAGAAATACCAATGGATCATAAACACATGAAAAAAATTTCAAAATCTCTGGTCTTTAGAGAAGTGCAAGTTAACACAACATTGGGATTCCACTTTAGTCCAGGAAAAACGGCCATTATCAAGACATCAAATAACAATAAGTGGTAGGGAGGCTCTGAGGAAGAAAAAACTGTGCTATGTTGCTGGTGGGGATGTAAATTAGTGCCACCACCATGGGGATTCCTCAAAAAACTAAAAGTAGAAATTCCTCATTCTAAGTATCTTTCCGAAAGAGTTTAAGACACCATGTTTCAGTGATACATGCATCCCCATTGTCACAGCAGCGCAACTCCTAATACCCAAATCTTTGAGACAACTTGTATGGCCACCAACAGATGAATGGATCAAGAAAATATATACTCTGTCATGAAGAAGGACAAAGTTGAGTCATTGGTAGGACAATGGTTGCAGTTTGAGATCACAGTGTTTAGTGAAATAAACTGGACACACAAACTTACATGGTGTGTGGCCTCTCTTATATGACAAACCCAAAGCATAAATAATTTAAAGAGATAATAGGAAATAGGAAGCTAGTTCCTTTGTAAATGGGGAGGGGATCTAGGGACAGAGGGCTCAGTGGGGAGCAAGGAGAAATAAGAAGAATTAAGATGTACTAGGACGTGTGTGTAGCAGCTCCCCATCGTGAATGGGATGATTATGTGCTGTAAACATGTGCTAGGAAGAAATTAAGAAAGAGAAAATAATGGTGATGTTGAGATTTCTTTGACATGACATGAAAACATGCCCATAAGAAATCATTAGATTTCCTTAAATTTCTGTGTTCAGTTCAAGAAATACCCTTAAAGCATTCAATAAGGCAAGCAACAGATTAGGAGAAACTACAACAATCAAGCACTTGCATCCAGAGTTTCCAAAGAACACTTAAGAATAAAACACGCTGGGGATACAGCTCAGCCGCACAGCACCTGCCTGGCTATCAGGAGGTTGTGAGTTTGATTCCTGGTACCAAAGGAGGGCAAAAGAAAAATGAAGAAGACAGCACAACTGAAATATGGGCACACGGTATGGACAGACACATCAAAAAATGAAATATATGACTGGCTGATCAGGACATCAAAAGATGCTCAATATCATTAGCTATCAGTGAAATGCACATGCCAACCCACACAATACCATTTCGCAAGTCTACCAGAATGGCTGTAGTAAACAAAACAGCTAAGGGTCAGCAAGGTTATGAGAAGGGTGAACTGGTGTATTCACATCGAAAGTGTGGTAGTTTCTCAAAATGCAAACCTAAAACTACCATGATTCTGTACTTCATGCCTACATAGCTACCTAAGACAAATGAAAATCAACTACACAAGACACTTGCACGTGAGTGTTGAAGCAGCTCTACACATAACAGCCTCAAACAGCAACGACTTATACACCAACAGGCGAAGTGTGGATAGCACAGCTATACGGCGAAACGCTGTCTGGCGATAAAAAAGGCACCACCTCCTGACATGTGCTGCACTGCAGGAAGGCCTCAAAAAGTTAGAATAAAAGAAGCCGGACATAAGAGACCGCAGAGTGTACAATTCCATATAGTACATGTCCATCCTCCCCCCAGTTTACTTATTAAGACAGGAAGGGGGAGTAACATCCCCAGGGCTGGAGATGGCCGTGGGGAAGATCCCCCAAGGGCATCATGGGTCTTTCTGTGTGGTGAAAATGTTCTAAAACATTTAAAACGGATTTATAGTGAAGGGTGCAGCTACTGGTAAGATAACTTAAAATTGTTAAATTATATGCCTGAGAATGCGGAATTTTTTTCTTTCTGCTATTGTGGTAAAGTGTCACAGAACCTTTCCGTTTTAACTCTTTATGTGTGCAATTTTGTTACACTAAGTTTCACACGATTCTCGCTGGCCATCATTGCCACCACCCCTCTCCAGAACGTTTTCCTCTTCCTCCACTGAAACGCCTTACCCGTAGAACACTAACTCCTCGTTTGCCCTTTCCTCAGCCCTGGAAATCATCATGTTACCTCCTGTCTCTACAAATTTGACCATCCCAGGTGCTGCATGTGAACAGGATCATACAACACTTATGATCATTTCACTCACAGCATGTTTATCCATATTGTAGATCTGTTAAAAATTCCTTTTTTAAAAGGGTGAACAGTGCGCCACTCTCTGTCACATTTTGTTTGTCTGATGATCATCACTGGGACTATTACTACTTTTTTGTCCATAGTAAACCATGGTACTATGAATATTGTATAAACATCTTGAAATTGGTGGTTTAGATGTATCAACAGTTATTTTAAATTAAACATCCATGGAGTACCTGTTTTATGAAGCACTATATAAAAGTTAATTAACTTAGAGGGCTAGGAGTATAGTTCAGTGCTTATACTTAGCATACACGGAAGGCCAAGATACAGTCCCTAACCCCGACCCCCCATTCAGGTTCATTTAATAAAAAAAGATATATTTTGGGTTTTGAAAGAGAAAAAAGAGGTCAGGGTGCTTGGGCTTGGGTGAGGGGGCCCAGGACCAGGGAGCCTTGCTTGTCACTGCTCAGGAAATACCTTTGCTTTCAGAATATGCCTTACGCGTGAGTTGTCTGAGTGCCCGGCTCTTCGGTGAGGTTGCCAGGCTGACTGACTTGAAAGCCATGAAAGTGGTGAACCTTTTCAGTGAGCCGCCGATGGCTAAGAGGAAGAAGACATACAACTGGTACCCGAACCACAACATGTATTTCGCACTCGTGGGCACACTCTAGTTTCTGGGCCTCTACAGAGATGAGCAGCAGGATTTTAAGGATGAACAAAGGCGTCTAAAGAAGCTTGGTAGAAAGGGAAAGCCAAGGAAAGGAGGCAAAAGAGCAGGGAAAAAGCCATAGAGTCAGCTGTCAAGACAGAAAAGTTCTGCCTCAGTGACTAGGAAGAAAGAGTAGTCACTGTCTTGCCACATATTAGTCTAGTCTTCCTCAGGAGAGGTTATTTGCAACATAATCATCTGCATGGAAACCTAATCCAGTTAAATTGTGCCTGGTTTCTTGAACAAACTGTAATGCCAGAAAATTATTTCATCCTTGGTTTTGTAATCTGAGGTTTATCTAATTCTCTAGTGGGGTAAATGTATAGTTCATTTTTTAGTGACTTGGAGTGGATATGGGATGCTGGGGAGTAGAGAGGCAGCCTCCTTACACGAATGCCCAGCAGTTTCCTCATTCAAAAAGAAAGAAAAGAAAAGAAAAGAAAAGAAAAGAAAGAAAAGAAAAAGACAGAGAAGTTCAAAGAACAAAATATTGGTAATCCCACTTAGAGATGACTTCTGAAAGATTACTTAGCAAAATCTTACTAAATTTTAATTTTACTTGAAATGAGTAGAAGGAACTGAAATGAAGAAGTTGGCAACCCTCAGGTATTTATTCGCAACAGAAGTATTCATTCCTAAACTACGTTCTAAAGGCAAAAAAAGAAGTTATCAAAAACCACTGAAGTCGAATTACCACACAATTTTTCTATGCATGTAAATTTATGATTTTGATGGCCAGTTTAATTCTCCAGGTGGACAACTGTTTTATAGCAATCTTTAAACAAATAAGTGCCTGAATTTTCAGATGGAAAAACAAAAGAACAAACTTTAAAACCTCAGCAAAGTTCATGATAAATGTCTAAGAGAAGTTATTAGGGAATCTCTAGTTTTTAAGCCAAACAGCTACAGGTATGTCAACTCACTTATTAAAAAAGCAAGACAAAGTGCTTTTTAAATAGTGTCTAAAATCTAGGGAGGTTATACATGAGTTCTGAGTATGTCAGTTTCTCCTCCCTTCGAACGAATTAGTTCTTGATTTTGAGTTTATCTGCTACAGCCTGAATTTTCTCACTCAGAGTGGTGATGTCTTTTTATTTTGCTGTCTTAATTCACCATAAAAATAATTATTTCTACCTGTCAGATTTTATTTACCTTTCAGGTTCTTACACTAGGGAGACAGTATGATGTTTACACATGTGGGTCTGATTTATTTCACTTCAGTATGATCTTTAGTTGCATCCAATTACCTATCAAAGACTTGGGTTTATCCTTTATTACAGCTGAGTAATACTCCATTATATAAAAATACTACATTTTTTATATCCAATTCCTTAGTTGATAGGCATTTGGGTTATTTCTAAGATTTAGCTATGACAAATGGCACTGCTATAAACATGGGCGTGTATACATCACTGTGGTATGATGTTTCCAGTTCTTATGGAAAAATACCCAGGAGAGGAATAGCTAGGTTGAATGGAACTTGTAATCCTAGTTTTTTGAGGACTCTCCACACTGATTTCCATAGTGGTGATACCAGCGGACACTCTCACCGACAGTGGAGAAGGGTCCCTCCAGCATTTGATGCTGGTTGAGTTCTTGATGACAGACATTCTTTCTGGGGTGAGATGGAATCTCAGTGTTGTTCTAATTTGCATTTCTCAAAGGAGAAAAGAAAGAAAAAAGAAAAAAATTATATGTGTATACGCAAGATAGCTTGGATAACTGTACTACTTTCTGCTAGTCTTTTGAAAGGAGCAGTTAATGCTTAATTTTTCTCTCTCCTTTTCAATTTTTTGAGTTTTTTTCATGCTTATCTTTGGTAATCTGAGCAAGCTAGTTTGAAGACAACAATATGCAACATAACAACCATTGTTGAATTGCTGTAATTTTGTTTAGTGAAATTCTGTATTGTTTCTGATGTTTTTCTTTTTCCTTTTTTTTTTTTAACTGTTTATCCTCTGTAAAAAAAAGTAATGATTTTAAAATTGGAAATAAGGTAACATTTGAGCAGGATATCCTTTCGATGTCATAATAAATAATTACTGAACAAATCCATATAAGAGCTAGTTGATTTCCTAGAAGAATGTGCCTGTGTTTGACTTTATTTTAGATCTCACATGTTGACCTGTAAAGTTATGCTAATTCGTATTTTTCTAGCAGATTGGGAAAATACCTCAAAGATTATGACTTTATTAGCCTGAAGGACATTAGGGGCTGGGGATTTGGCTCAGCAGTAGAATGCTTGCCTAGCAAGCTGGAAACCCTGGGTTTGG
>NDGN011443201.1:0-11880 GCA_002564285.1 Tympanoctomys barrerae
AGAGAAGAGAAGAGAAGAGAAGAGAAGAGAAGAGAAGAGAAGAGAAGAGAAGAGAAGAAGAGTGTACCACAAAGGGAGGTCATTTATTTGAGGACATATCTAAATCTAAGGAGCAACATACAGGGCTGAATTCTCAGGTAAGTGCTGACCTGTGGGGAGAGAGGAACAGGAGACTGTGTCCATCCTCCCTGGCTCCAGGCCTGTGTGGAGGCTTGTGGGTGTCTCCTTTCACCAGCCTGAGTTCTTCAGAAGGCTGAGGGTGTGGGGTTTTTTTCAAAATGCAATTGCTCAAGGACTTTTTGCCTTCATTTCCTTTGGCCCTAACAATGGCTGCTTTAATTTAAATAAGAGTTTCTTAAAAGTTGGAGCACTGTTCCTTATCTTCAGGTCTATTGCTGCATACTGTTGGGTCCTTGATAAGAGTTTCCATCAGACATCATTTCTAGGAGTATGATAGGAAATGCACTGGCACAAATAGTAATTGTGAGCAGAATTACTATCCTGTGTTTTACTTTGATGGAGGATGAATTAAGCACTATTATTCAGGCTTTCACTGCCCCCTGGGCTGGTCCTGGGGAGACCTCTGATCTGGATTTCTTGGCACCATGCACAGCCTCTGGGCAGCCCAGGACTCAGGCTCAGAGCCTCGCACTAGGGCTACACAAGAATTGGGCCACTGATGCCTCTTCCAATCTCAGTTCTGTTACTGGCCCTCTGAGGCATCTAGGACAAATCTCCCAACCTCCTTGTACTTCATTTACTCAGTTTTAAATGTTGAAATGATGATATACTGTATACCAAATGTACTTCAGCATATGCTTCTGTCTTACATTGTTCAGAGTAAAATATAATTCTGAACTAGCTTCCCTCCCACTCAGAACATTTCTGGGCCACTTTCTCCAGCATCTGGACCAGAAGTATTCAAGAATTACAAACAAATGTTGCCATTTTCTTTAGCAAAACACTAAATTATGATTCACAAAACATAAAATTTTCTCTTACTTGAGAAATCTTTGACCTGATTGAACAAATCACAGCCTTCCTCCATTAATTTTATGCTAAACTTCAAAAATTAAATGTGAATTTACCTCCAAAGAGAGAAAAACGTTACAGAAAGACCTACAGTGAGAAAATTGAAATAGAACACATGCCAATAACATTTAAACTGTAGTTGCATTAAGATGATCCACACCCAGCTCTTTAGAAAGAGAACTTGTACACAAAGCAGGATCTAATGACCAATGCCAGGCTTGTGGCTGATTCTTCTAGGTCAGAGCCACCATTAGAGCACTTTCCTCTCCACTGTCCTGTGCCACATACTAGGGCGCTACCCTGCTCATCTGTGCTTGGGTTTGCTTGGGCTGCCACGCCAGGTATGATAGGCCAAATGGCTTACACAACAAACATTTATTTTTCACAGTTCTGGAAGTCTGAAGGTCAAGATCAAGCTGTTGGTTTCTCCAGAGATTGGTTTCCTCTCACCTTGACATGCAAAGGGTCTCCTCCTCGCTGAACAGCAGCACAGCCTTCCCTCTGTGTGCACATATCCCTGGGGTCTCTCTCTTTCCCCATGAGATAACCAATCGTACGGGGACAGTGTGCCACTGTAAGGCCCCATTTTACCTTAATCACCTTTTTAAGCAGCTTGTTTCTAATAGTTACATCCCAAGGTACTGGGGACTAAAAACACCTTGTCATTCATTTAGAATATTAAAATATTATAGGACAAGGAGCTGTGAGTTTAGCTGTGCCTCACAGTCTGCCCATATTCAGGTGACCTTCCAGTCCCCAGAACCTTAGAACCTGAAAGAGTGAATAAAACCCAAAAGGTACAATAGTTATTATGAAAGAGAAAGAAACTGTTCAAATGGAAAGAACTGGGATGAGGAAAGGAAGAAAATGAAGAAAGAAGAAAAGAAGACTATATATATCCACAAGACAGTTAAGATAACTACTAATTTCTATTGGTTTATTGAAAGAAATAGGTAACACTTCATTTATTGACCAATTTTACATGCTTATATCTGGTAATCTGAACAACTACTTTGAGGACAAGAATACATAATATGTTGAATTCTTATCTTGTTTTTTGAAATTCTGTTTTGTTTCTAATATTTAAATTACTTTTTATTCTCTTTAAAATTAAAAAAAAAGCGATTATCAACTCTTCAAATGTCTCTCCTCCTCAACTTGAATGTAAGATACCTGGATAACAGGGTTTAAGATTCAACATTCTCAGGGTCAGCCAAATATCTCAGTGGATTAAAGCACCTGCAATCAGGTGCAGGAGCTGGGGTTTCAATCCCTGGGCCTGCCCTGTTGGCCCTGCCCCTGGGGGCATGCTGAGACTGCAACTGAGACTGAGACTGGGCATGGTGGGCCCTACTGTAATCCCAGCTCTTGAGAGGTTGAAAATAAGTGGATCATAAGTCTGATCTAGTAGTGAGACCCTGAACACCCTGTAGATCCTTCCCTAAAAATAAAAAAGTTAAAAAAAAATAAAAGATTCAACATTCTCAGCAATAAATTGCTTGACTGATTTTTTTGATTACTTATTGGAATTTTATTCACATTTGTCCTAATACAAACATATTTGAAGATAAAAATAATATCAACCACAGTGGCTTCACATCAGTGTCTGAGCTGGATGATTTCCAAGTTTCTTTTTAATGTGACTCCCAGTTTTCCATCAGGGCCTATGTGATTCCCCTTTGAAATTCTCTAAGAAGGTTCAGCCATTCACTTAATTTCTATGTGAAGGCCTCTCAAAAGTGGTATATTGGTCTATTTTTTGTTACTGTAGTGAAACATCAGAGGCTGTGTAACTTTATAAAGAAAAGAAGTAACTTCGGCCTCATAATTCTGAAAGTCTTGGACTAGGAGTCTTCATTGGTTTGGTCTCTGGTTTCCACTGCAGGTGACATCATGGTGGGAACACAGGTGGGTGGCAGAAATCCCATCCTAAAACAGGAAGCTAGAGCACACTGAGGAGCCCAGGCTTTCACACTACCTCACTCTGACGAGAGTTCACAGAGCCCAGAGGAACTACCTCAGTCTTTTTTGAGGGCAGATCTCCCAATGATCTAAAGACCTCTCAGTAGGGCCTACCTCCTAAAGTTCCACAGTATTCCCCAACAGTATCCCTCTAAGCACTAACGTCCAATGCATGAAATCTTAGGGACCAAAGAACAGAACAGGCAGAGTCCCAACTTTCTAAGCTCCCCACCATTGATTACTTTCATGTTTGTATCCAGCAGTACCTGACATCCCGGACTGGTTGGTGCCTGGCAGTTCATTTCATTTTACTTTACACCTGAGAACATAGAGGCCCAAGGCTGCACAGTGGTCTGGCTTGCCAACTATGGAAGGGCTGGAAGCAAGTTCTCCTGAATTTAAGTCCAGATTTTTATTCTAGCAACCACTCATTCTTCACTAAGGAAGGAGAAAATCAAGAGCTTTCTGTCTTATGCACAACAATTTGAATAATGAAGTAAGTTTACATCTTTTCTTGTGAATTACTAGGAATCCTAAAACAGTATCTTATGGTACCAAAGAGATCCAGCATAACAATCTTGTTCGCTCACAAATGCTCAAATACTCAATCCATATGTTTGAGTATAATCCCCAAAGGATATGGAAAGGGGAAAAGAACAGGTAGAAAAGTAAGTAGGATTATATTTAGGAAAATAGTTTCAACTTATCCCTGAGTCTAGGATGGTGAATACCATATGAGCTTTGTGGCCTGCTGTCTCCTCATCTGCAAATTCTGTTCCAGAGCTGTGTCTTCTCAACAGATAGGAGACAAACCATACCAAAAGACATTTATACATAAACATGAGGCTTCTTAGAGCATCCTGACAGTATTTTTCTTGGAAAAGTGGAAAAGTTAACTTATGTACCAAGATGACTTCCAAGTTAAGTAATATATATTTGAGACTCAAAATTTATAGGCATAAGATGGTTAGAGATTTTGTGACCCTTTTTGGGCCAGCCTTGATTTAAAAGTGAGGGCAAGATCTTTGTCAGAGTCTTGGAACTGTACTCTTCTGCCATCTAAAGGATTCTTCTGTCCTAAATAGACAAGTGATAACACCCAGAGCCTGAAAAGGTGTGTCTCAGTGGGACAGAGGCTTTGTGCAAATTACTCCTTATGCCAAATCAGGAACATGGGCCTGACAAACAAAAGGACATGTCACCAACTTGGTCTCTCTGTGGAGCTTGTAATGGTCCCTTTTTGCTTACTGACGCCTGACTTCCTAACATGGATTTTGTTCATTTTCTTCTGCAATTGAGAAAGCTGCACGTGGCAGTTTATGAATTGTGTCTCCCAGCAAACCTCTGAAAGACAACTGGGGTGGGGGTGGTCTGCATGTGTGAGACTCCCAGCCCAGAGCTAGAGTCAGGCTGGGATGTACAATGACATCTATGTGTGACCCAGCAGCCTGCAAACTGCTTCCCCACAGGGCAGAAGTGTGCCAAGGGAGGGCGAGAGAGTCTTTTGTTAATTCTGTTTATCTTAGAGACTGATTATTTGTCTACTGGGGGACATAAAAAAAATTAAGTGAATTCCTTGCTTGTGTATAGTCTCATATTTTTCTCTAGATATCTTCATATTTCTTAAAGCATCTCTTTAATTTGGACATCAGCCCCTAGCATTTTTATGTATAGTACCCCTATATGTAATACCCACACATGTAGTCAGATATTGTGGAGTTTTCATCCCCCTTTGTTAACATAATTTATTAGGCTTTTCTTGTGCTTAGAATACAGAGCTAAGAATATCCATATTTTTGGACCCCTTTCCCCTTGATGTTTTATAGAGATCTATCATGAGATACTGGTATTCCCTTTCTATTTACATAATTTACAAGAATTCTCCCTGAATTCAGAGCACATAATTAAGTCCTGCATAGACAGAAACAATAGTACATGCTTAACAGTCTGCCTGGGCAGTTGGATAAATTCTAAGAGTCTCTTTCTGGCCCTCACAAAAGTTAGCTGAAAAACAGACCAGAGGCCNGAGGACCAACAAGGGGAACTGGAAAGAGGCTGTGCAAGCCCTGTGCATGGAGGGTCCAGCCTGAGGACGCATCTCTGCAGGCCTAGCAAGTGCAGAAGCAAGTCATCTGGGGGCCAATCTGCTTAAACAAACTTGGGAAGTCTGAGTTAACTGGAGGTTTGTTTGTTGGGAGGGTTTTGTTTGTGTTTACTTGCTAAAGATGCTAGAAGTTAAAACTACTGCTGGAATCTGAACTCCACCACAATCTTCACGTTTGTTTATTTTACCTGGATGAAAAAAGAGAAGAGAGGGAAGGGGCATTGAAGAGTCTGATCTAAAACCTCCGCCAACCAGTCCACCTGGGGATCCATGGGTAGCTCACACAGTTACTACAATGGTAAACCAGCCAAGAAACACAATCCTAGGATGACAGGTGATGGAGAAGCAAGGGAGCGAAAGAAATTTGGCATGAACACCTGTTCATTTTTTGTACTTGGCTCTAGAGAGCATAGAGTTAGCTGGAATTTTTTATTTGTAAAACAAATAGCCACATCTTCAAATTGTCAAATATTATCTACTAATATAGTCATCTTATGGCCACACTGACAATCCACACTAGGCCCTTGGGATAGCTGTGGGAAACAGCACAACTATGAACAACAAATCCTAGCCAAGAACAGACTCTTGTGCACCTTTTGTATTTCAAGGGGCTAAGGAAAGCTGCACATTTAAATAAAATTCACAGCACCAGGCACTGACGTGAGACCTCCCCTCCCCTCCAAGAAGAGGACACAAGGTACTCACCAGTCATTAGAGAGTAGTAATTGGGATAGGAGAGACTAGGGAAGTCTGGAGTCAAGTAATCCACTTTTACTCCTCTCCTTACAATGTCTTTGAAACCAGGCAATGATTCCAGAGCCTCATCACTGATGTAATCTGAGCGAAAACCATCCAGGAGAAGCACCAGGAGCTTCCGGTGGGCAGAGGCTGGCTGAGCCAGGCTTAGCACAAGGCCCAGCAGGAGTGCCCTGAGCTTTGCTGCCATGCTGCCAGGAGCCTGCCAGTGCCTGGCTGGCACAGCTGTCCCCTTGCAAAGACTGAGACGGAGAATCTGTAGCTATTCTCTCTTCTAGGGGCTGGACCTTGAGCTGCTGGCCTTCCTGAGCCAAGTCCACTTTCAGAATTTAAAGGAACAGCACCCTCTTTTAAGAATATGTCTTTCCACCCTTCACTATAAGACCAGAGAACAACAGCCTCTGGAGAAGCTGAGCTCCCAAACAACCCAGACTTAACATTATGGGAGAGAATCCAACCTTTATTATTTTGGGTGAATGTCCCTGAAATACCAACTTTCACAGAGAGGTGGAATTTGGAAGATGGCAAAGACAATACAAACTCTGTCCTACTAGCCAAAAGGAGGAGCCAGGGAAAAAGCACTCTTTTAATTTGTTGTCCTCCCACATCTCTGCCTAATTTAGGCTTTCTGACTTTTCCACTTACAATTTAGTAGTCCAAAGCTCTAGTTTAGTATACAAACAACAGACAATGAATTTAGGTGGACCTATCTATAAACTTTACAGTATTTTTCTCTAAGGAAATACTATCTAAAAACAAACAAATGCCTTGTCTGACTCTGACATTTATTTATTCTTCACATGCATGTACAGAAAGTGCTATTATTTTTCAAATACAAATAACCATTGGTTGCTATAGGAGAAGCTGGTTTAGAAAGGAATCACAGAATCAGAAAGAAAATTCCAAAGTTGGACAACAGGACATCATTCCCAATGGCTTAATTTGAAGCAGCATCCCTCAGAGGAGGAAGATGAGCTTGAGAAAGGGAATTTGAAATGGAAAAGAAGAGCTAGAAATAACCACGCAAGCTTCAGTGCAGAGAAGACTAGGCAGGGGAAGAAGCCAGAGGCTACTGGGACTCAGTGTCAAGGTCAGCAATGGGCAGTCAGGCACGGGAGCTAGGGCACACACTCAGCACTAAGTCCCCAGATATGGAAGACACCAAGAGTGATTCCATCATCTAGTTTAAAATTAAAGGAGGTCATTCACAGAAATTCACAGAAAAGGAGATCAACCATGCACCTCATAGCAAGCACTTAATGTGGGACATCATCAGGGTTGCTTATACTATAGCTTACTCCTGATGAAACTTGTAAGGCTTCAAGACACAACTTATTAGTCTTATACTTGAATCTAGAGAACACAGAGTTACCTTGAATTTTTTATTTGTAAAACAAATAGCCACATTTTCAAATTATCAAATATTATCTACTGATATAGTCATCTCTTGGCCACCCTGACTATTCACACTAGGCCGGTGGGATAGCTTTCATAGTTGAAACTATGAATAATAAACCCTAGCCAAGAACAGACTCTTGTGCACCTTTTGTATTACAAAGGGGGATAAGGAAACCTGCACATTTAAATAAAATTCAAAGCACCAGGCACTAATGTGAGACCTCCTCTCCCCTCCAAGAAGAGGACACAAGGTATTCAACGATCATTAAAGAGTAGTAATTGGGATAGGAGAGACTAGGGAAGTCTGGAGTCAAGTAATCCACTTTTACTCCCCTCCTTACAATCTCTTTGAAACCAGGCAATGATTCCAGAGCTTCATCACTGATGTAATCTGAACGAAAGCTTTCAGAATCAGCAGACTCCTACACCAGCCACTCTGCCCTGAATCTTATTTATTTATTTATTTGTATTTAGTATAGGGTCTCACTACACAGCTTGGACTTGTAGTGATTCTCGTATTTTCAGCCTGCCCAGGACTGGGATTATAGGCATGTGCCACCATGCTTGGTCTAGGTGGCTGGCTCAGCGCACCCCAAGGCAAGGTCAATGCAGTATGTGATTTAGGATATCGAATCCTGGTCCCTGAACTTGCCTAACCTGGCGCTTAGTCCACAGAGCAATCTCGTCAGCCCTTTTCTTCTGGAACAATTTCAAAGTGCTTCTCCCACCCCTGCCCACTTCCCATGTCTTTCCTAGTTGTTTTGTTCTTTTGTGGTCAGACTCAAGCCCTCCCGTAGCGCAATGTCACTTTCTAAGTCATCCTGAAACATATCTACAAATTATCATTCTCATCTCAAATGACATGATCAAGGATCAGATTTTTTTTTTAATACAAGGCAATGCTTTTTTACAATTTTAATTGTAATGAAATGTTGGGCCAGGGATATAGCTCAGCGGCATAAGTGCCTGCCTGACAAGTGCAAGGTCTTGAGTTCAATCCCTTGTACCACATACACACAAAAAAAATTGTAATGAAATGTTTCTTTATTAAATTATTTTTAAAATAGGGAGTTTGCTTTTAATATATGTTAGTTTGAAAACACATTACTGTTCATATTTGTTTGAGCTACAGGGTGTTATTCTTCATCTAAACATGAAAAAGAAGGGAAGGAAAGGAAAGGAATGGGAAGAGTGAAAAAGAGGAGAGAAAGAAAAGGAAATAAGAAGAGAGGGGATAGGAGAGGAGCAGAGGGGCTGGGAAAAAGAAAGGAAAGGATAGGAAAGGGAGGGAAAGGAAATAATACCCTGTAGCCCTGTCCCTGTGTCTTGTCACCCTGCTTTGGAGCCAGCTGATTATGAACTGAAATCTCTACAAACTGTGAGCTAAATATGCCTTTCCTTCTTTAATTTGGTACGTAGACAGAATTTTGTACCCATAATGGGGCTGTTGCTGTGACTGCACCTGACCATGTGGCTCAAATGCTTTTGTGAATGGCTTGTGGGAAGAGTTAGGGAAGATTCAGAGATGCCTGCTGAAAAAAGTAGAGCTGGAACATCTTAGGATGCTTTGTATGGGAGATTCTGGTCAGAGCTCAGAAGACCAAAAGGTTGATAGAAACACATGTACTACCATGCTGGCTTTTGTATGTGTGTGTGTGTGTGTGTGTGTGTGTGTGTGTGCGTGTGTGTGTGTATGTGTAATGGGGGATAGAACTCAGGTCCTTGCCCTTGCCAGGCAAGCACTTATTCTACTGAGCCATCTCCCCAGCCCCTCTAGCAATTCTTAGAGATGGACTAAATTGCTTTTACCTAAAGGGATGTGCATGAGTCTTTATGGGGCCAGGGACAGAATGATATGGTTCTATTGTATCATAATGTTGATAAACTTAATACTTGTTCTAAAAGATTGTTAGACTGTGTTATATAATATTCAAGTTATGAAGGGATATGAATTATTATGTCTTTGTATTTGGAAACTGGTTTAAAGAAATGTGTCTTGTTGCCAAGAAGACAAGAGGTCAATCGTAATGATTAACACATTGTGTCACCTTGAGAAGTTTAGACGTTTGACTCAGCAGGGGGCAGAGTCCTTACTTTGTAATCATTCTGAGTTTGTAGAAGAGGTGGGCACAGAGATGGTGCAGGTGGATAGCCAGCATACAATATAAGGGAGGAAAACAGGCTTGTTATCCCCCACTTTTGCTCTTGTTGCTTTTGCTGTCTTCTGCTGTCTTGAACTATTGTCCCTATTCCATGTCACCCTGCTTTGGAGCCAGCTGATTGTGGACTGAAATCTCTACAAATTCTGAGTTAATAAACTTTTCCTTAATTTGAGGTGTATTTTTTCTCAGCAATGAGAAAAAAAAATAGCTAAGACATCTATATTCCCATCAACAGTGGAGTAGAGTTCTTTTTTTCCCACAGCTCCTCCAGCACTTGTGATTGGTTGATTTCTTTTTTATATATTTATGTATTTTTTATGTATTTGGCACAGGGTCTCACTACACAGATCGGACTCATAGTGATCCTCCTGTTTTCAGCCTCCCAAGCACTGAGATTACAGGTACACACCACCACACCAGGTCTCAAACACAGTCTCAGTGCGCCCCGGGGTATCAAACCTCTAGCCCCTGTGTCTGCCCAAGCAAGTGCTTTAATCCTCTGGGTTATCTGGCCAGCCCTGGTTGATTTCTTAATCATGTTCATTCTTGCTGGGGTGAGATGGAATCTCAGTGTTGTTTTAATTTTCATCTCTCAAATGATCAGTAATGTAGAACTTCTTCAAATATTTATTTCCCATTTGTATTTTTTCATCTTCAAAGTGTGTATTCATCTCAAATACCTATCTTGGGGGTGGGTTCTTAAATTTGGAGGGGTTGATTTTTTTCAATTCTTTACATGTTCTAGATATAAGTCCTTTGTGGAACACATGACTATAATTTTACCTCTCTTTTTCTGGGCTGTCTTTTTACTCTGTTGATGATTTCTTTTGTTGTAAATAAGCTTTTTAATAAAGTGAGATCCTATTTGTTTATTTTTGTAATATTTCCTTTATAGTCTGGGTTTTGTTCATGAAATTTCTGCCTACATATGTATCTTCAAGATTTCTGCCTAATTTCTCTTCCAGTAAGTTTACTGATTCTATTTTAATATTTAGATCTTTGATTCATTTTGGCTTTAGTGCATGGTGAGAAACATGGGTCTAGTTTTTTTCTTTGGCATGTGAAGAGGCAATGTTTTCAGCATCTTTTATTAAAGAGACTACCTTTCTTCTAGTGAACATGTTTGGCTCCTTTGCCAAAGGTAAGGTGGCTGAGTGTATCTGTCAGTGTGTCTGCGTCTTCTATTCTGGTCCACTGGTCCTCAAGTCCGTTACTATTTTTTCTTTCGCCAATGCCGTACTAATTTTATCACAGTAGCTTTGTAGTATAATTTCAGGTGTGGGATTGTGGTGCTCCCTGCCTTTCCTTTGTTGCCTAGAATGGCTTCTGTTATTCTAGATCTCTTTGTGGTTCCAAATGAATTTTAGGGAAGTTTTCTCTAGATCTGTGAGTTACTTTAATGGTATTTTGATTTGGATTGCATTAAATCCGCATAGCAGTTTTGGTAGTATGGCTATTGTTACTATGTTGGTTCTTATTCAAGAGCAAAGGGTCTCTTTCCATCTTCTGATAACCTCTTCAATCTCCCTTTATGTTGTACTGCAATTTTCGCTGTACAGATTTTTTTACATCCTTTGTAAGATTGATTCCTAAGCATTTCATTTTTTGGTTGTAGCCATGAAAGGTGTGCTTTCCATAGTTTCTCTCTCAGTGACTTTGTTGCTTGTATATAGGAATGCTATTGAATTCTGAGCATTGACTTTGTATCCTGTTACAGTACTGAGTTTGGATATTATATCCACAAATTTATGGTAGATTCTGGGGGGTCTCTTACGTGTAATTTGATAATTTAACTTATTCCTTTTCTATATTTATTCTCTATATTTGTTTTTCTTTTGTCTAATGACTCTGACTAATGTTTCCAGAACTATATTGAACAGAAGTGGTAACAGTGGACATTCTTATCTTGTTCCTGATTTTAGAGTGAAAACTTTCAGTTTTAGAGCATTTGGTATGCTATCAGCTGTTGATTTGCTGTAGCTGGCCTTTGGCATGCCTGCCTTCTAGATTGGATATTCTATCCTTGCCTTCACTTAATATGCTGCATATACTTTCAATGGAAGCTTTAATCCCCTGCATTTGTTTTTGGATCTGTTTCACTGATTCTATTTTTTTGTCTGTTTTGGGCATTCACAGTTTCCTTCATTTTCCTGAGTTCCTATATTTGCATAGCTGTGTCTCTTTTCATTTTTTTAATTTTAATGGTCTTTTCTTTTTGCACCTTAGATATTATTTTTTCTATGGTCTCTTCCATTTGTATTTTTTTTCACTTCTGCTGCTATCTTTTCAAAGAGTTCTATTTTTTGGCTTCTGATTTCCTCTCTTTCTTTGTATGCTGGACTCATTCTGGGGTGGGCTTGGTGTTTGGGATTGCATCTCACTTTTTCATCTTGTCATTTTTTATTTTCTTTTTTTCCATATTTATTTATTTATTTTGACATCAGTTATTTTAAAGAAAAAATATAA
>NDGN011443208.1:0-13851 GCA_002564285.1 Tympanoctomys barrerae
ATGGCTCAGTAGAATAAGTACTTCCCTGGCAAGCACAAGGGCCTGAGTTCAATCCCTGGTTCCGAAAAAAAAAAAAAGAAAGAAAGAAAGAAAAAGAAACAATTGAGAGGCTCTCTCTCTGTGTCTGTGTCCGTGTCTGTGTCTGTCTGTCTGTCTGTCTCTCTCTCTTGCTCTCCATCAAGATTTTTTTTTCTGTGTGTAGGGTCATAGAATCATGGTGCCTGAGAAGTCCCATTACCTACCATCTATAAACTGGAGAATCAGGGAAGCCAATAATGCAACTTAGAATCTAAGAACAGGAGGCAGCAGTGGTATACATATCAGTCCAAATCCAGAAGCTCAATATTCAGAAGTAACAATATCAAGGGTAAGAGAAGTTGGATGTCCCAGCTCAACTTATTCTGTGCTATCAATCCATAAAATGAAGCACAAAATAAGAATGGTTTAAAAATAAAAAATATATGAAAGAACCAAGTCATTCTCAATCCCAAAATAAAATGATGTAAAAATAATCAAATCATTGTTATTTATCACAACTAGATACCAATAAAAACTTGTTGCTCTTCTTTGTTAATGTGGCTTTGATATCAACCAAAAGATTCTCAGATAGACAGATGAAGAAATAAGAAACAAAAATTTAAGGTGAGATTTAGGGATGTAAGGCTTCTTTGTCCTTGTCCTGCCTTGTATTCCAAAGTATGCTATCATGAAACTTACCTACCCCCATATGCACCTTGCCCCAAGAGAGAAGGGAGATCAAAAGCCATAAAACAATCAGTGGGACCCTGTATTTCCATTTCTGCATGCATTTTGGTTAGTATATAACTTGCTATGAGGAATTCCTCTTTTCTGCACATAGCAAGGACCATTGTCAGAATTATTAAGAGAGGGAAGCAATGTAGTGAAACACTAAAGACGTTCAGGTATGTACTCTCTTGTAACAACAGGGGGACGGTGCCCTGACATTGAAGGCAGAGACTGCCAGTGAGTGAGCCATTGCTACTTTATAGGAATTATCTATATTTTATTAAATCAGAGGTGGAGCACTTGTGATGAATTAGTAAGAAGTTAGATCATGCCAAGCTGAACCTCAAGATAGCCTGAACTCCAAGAGCATTATTCTCATGCATATTTCACAAATTTGTTTTCGTAATTATTTTGGTATTGCTTTCATTTGAGACCTTTGCAAATATTTTTGTAATAAGGCTAAAAGTGTAAAATGAAAGTGTTTAAGATCTTAAATCAGCTTGAGAATGGTGTTAAGAATGCAAGGACACAGAAAATATTAATCACACTTCGTCTCAGAGAAAGGTGGACATATTGAGTAATGAATTATTGATTCAATGTTAATAACCCTCGGGTTTACCTTGAAACTTCCACCTTGGAATGGGAAGCAGCTACTGCTTAACCTCTCTTTGCTCATGACAAACCTAGGTGAGATGGAACAGCTCCAGGAAATATAGGTTATTGATGTTTCCTCGGCCAAGATTTCTATGCAGACAATTTAACTCATCCAACAATTTTTTTTGACATTTCTATACTTGTACCATACTAAGGTGATAGTCAGAAGGAAATCAATATCATATGATCAATACACAAGAGAGCGGGGCTTGTGAAAGTCAACTGTATACAGAAAGAAGCAAGACAAAGAAGTATATTTATTCCTAAATATTAAATATTTAAAATGTGAGGCTATCTTTTATGTGATAAGTCTGATTTTTTTCCTCCAACTTAAAGTTGCTGCTACAAAAAATTATCATCAACTTAGTCTTCTTATTTCCTGAATTACAAGAAAAATGTATATTCACATAGACTGTTATGCTATTATATATGTTTAGAATTTTTTTCATCTTTCAAATCCTGCTTTTTAATTTTTTTTGGTTCTTACAGTAGGTCTGTAAAGCAAAACAGTTGCTCCACCAGGCTAGCTATTTATTTTGTTTGAATAAGACTGAAACAATATAAATGAAAAGAATTTTTATGCAGCTTTACATTAAGGTAGTTGAAAATGCTAAATCAGTTCTCCTGATTTGATCTTCTCATGCCACATTAAATTAGTGATAATTTTATTACTTATAATGTATTACTAACTATATTTGTATTATTTTTGTTAATATAAATATAGTTAGCAATTTCATTGTATAAATTATTGCACAGTTTAATTTTCATCTATCACTGACTCTTGCTTAGGTGATATAGTTATTTTTATATAAAATTAATGTGTATGGGAAATGTCAGGGTAATAAGCCAATTCTTTTGTTGCCCAAGTTTTTTCTGGGAGTTTTCTCTGCCATTCTTTTAAATTTTGTTTGAAAGTGATACTATGTATTTCAATAAGCAGTGTTAGTGGTGGTATTTTAGTGGAAGACACTATCACAGTTGCTTTTTCAGTAGCAATGACTTTTAAGGAGCATTATTTTATTTACAGTACACTGCAGAAATAGCACTTCTTTTCAGGAGTTTTTTAAATTGACATTAATGATAGCCTCCATAAAAAGTTATAACAATTCTGCTTTTGAAATAAAAGCAAACTTTAATATTTTTTAGAGTGGAGGGGGGGAGACAGGGAGAGAGAGAGAGACAGAGAGAGAGAAGGAGATCTTGCCAAATGCCAAATAATTGCATTAAATAATCTCTCTAGGGCAAAATGCCCCCCCCCCAAAAAAAACCAAAAACAAACCAACCCTAGCAAAGTTGTGGAAATTGATAGAATAAATTAACTTCCTGTAAAATCATTTTCCGCATCATTAGAACATTTGTTTTCAGATGTCAGAAGCTGATGAAATAAGTTTACTACAGATACTGCTTCAAGAATAATCTAATACTCACAGAGCACTAGAACTATGACAAGAGTAAAAGCCTCCCATAGTGTACATTGAAACTAAATTATACAGTGAACAGAATAATGTGATTTTTATGACTGAATTTTCCAGTTGCTTCTATGTGGATTTGGGATAAATATACACAGTGAAATACTGTATTGATGTAGCAATATTTTCCAGCCATACTTAGCAAAGATTGACTGTACCTGAACAATTAAGATGCCATACAATTTGTTATGTTGGATTTCAGGGAGCACTTCAGAGTGATATTTGAGCTAGATGTGATGGTGCAAACCTAAAATGCACTCTGGGAAGCAGAGGGAGATTTGAACCCAGCCTGGGCAACCTAGCAACTTAGCAAGACCCTGTCTCAAAAGAAAAAAATTTTTTAATTAAAATGGCTGAGGTTACAGTACAATGTGAAAATTTTGGGTTCAAAGAAAGCAACATTAGAACAACTCACACATCTTACCTTATTATATAAATCTTGCTGTTTCTGTTTTTTTTTCCTCATCAATAACTGTGCTTATTTCCTTGGCATTTGTACATATCAATCTTTTGAAAAACCTTTTTCTTTCCTCCCATCCCTATCCTGTCTTTCCTTAACTCTCTCCTAGAGGCAGGCCAGTATTCGCGCCGGCAACTGCCTAAGTAGTGGTTTAAAGCGCCTGCTTATACAGAGAAGGGGACTGATCCCCGATGTGTGGTGCTGGCCCTGTCCCTGGGGTGTGCTGAGGCTAGGATTGGGACTAGATGTGGTGGTGCACACCTGTAATCCCAGCGCTTTGGAGGCTGAAAACAGGAGGATCACTGAGTCCGATCTATGCAATCAGACCCTCTACTCTTACTAAATACCTAAATAAATAAATAAAATTGAGTCTCTTAACTAATATGAAGACAATATAACAACTATGGCTGAATTCCCATTATTGTATTCATGAAATTCTGTATTGTTTCTAGTGTTTTGGGGTTTTTTGTTTACTATTTATTTTTTTATTTTATTTTTTAATTTTTTTTACTATTTTTTATTCTTCTTAGAAAATGAAAAAAATATGCAGTTGTCTTTCATTTTAAACTTAAAATACCCAACCTTTCTTGCCTTCTTAATCTCTCTTATTTTGCTTCAGCTTTCTCTAGTAGTCAAAGGTGACTAATTGATCAACATCCACAGCAAGGAGGAGAAATGGCTGCACTGGTCTGCATGCCTTTTATCTCACGACTGCGTTGTATCCGGGATTTAGTGAGCCCTGGTTTGGTTCATGAGGATCTTCTCTGTTGGCTAACATCCTTGGCTAGTCCTGGTATCTGTAGATTAAGTGGAATCAGTTGCTCTGGACAGGAAGTTCCTCTTCTTTATGTGACAACAGCCCCATTAATGTCTGTGCTAGCAAAGAACATTGACTTTAGGTCCATGGCTCATTAAAAATACTATGTATGGTTTTAAAAGGAATATAAGCATAAATATGTATTTTAGGTTGTTTAAAGGACCATGTAATTATCATCAATAAGAATAGAATACTGAGTAAAAGTACAGCCAAATGGAGTTTTATGGACCTAACCCAACATAACAGTATACTCACATATACTGAATATAATGGCTGAAAACCAAGTCAGCTGAGCACCCTTTTCTATAAATGTGCAGTCTTAGGGCTAGGCAGGATTATTCCTCTTGGTTCTTGGGAAGAGGGATTATCAAGAGAATTTACTAAAGAGGAAATGATACTTGGGTTTTCTAACTTGTGTGAATGGCTGTGGAGCGTGCCTGGCTCACATTTGTGCTCTGGGTGTCTGTCATCACCACCTGGTGCCATGCAACTCCTGACACCAGGCAGCTACGGGAGGCAAGGGAGTCAGGGCAATCTCCCTCAGCTCTAGCTTGCATTGGTAGTTCAAAATCTCTTACAAATCCTAAGCCTAATTCCCATATGAGATGCCTGGGAGATGGGAATAGGATGACAGGTGAGGCATTTCTATTATTCAATTCAAGATCTGCACTTGTTGAAGTAATTTATCTCTGGTAGATATGATTAGGACACAGGGCACTTTATAAGTAACCTCAATTGCTAAACAGCAGTCAGATAACTTCAATAAGTAGATTATATTACACACTTGCTGGAAAATATTTCATTCCAGGGAAAAGCCTTTGATATTGCAGTTTTCCATGTTTTAATTTTTCTATGGTTATTTAGCAATGAATAGCCAAGCTATCAATAAAGATTTCGGTTGCTTAGCAATAGGTACTTTGCAGGAGGGACCTAAATACCTTTTTAATTTGGAAGCAAACTTTAAACAAACTCTCATACTTGATGAAGTGCTTCCCTTGAGGGATGTAGTAGGTAGGAATGGCAATGAGATTTGGCATGGACTGGGTAATTTTGAATTGCATTGTAGCTAACAAATATTTTGATTTTATTTCCTGTTGATTTTTTGGCTGTGGTTCATGGCCCAAAGGGAGGAAATCAAATTAATAGGAATAAATGAGATTTTAATATTTTATATTAAAATTCCATTTTAAAACTGTCCAAAACAATCAAGTTGAGTTTGAATTCACTGAGTAAGATCTGTCACTAGATCTGTGCAGTGTCCTTCTTTCCCTTAATCAGAACTCAATCTAGATGAAGAGTGAGGCTAGCTTCAAGCATGCAGTTTATCCACTGCTGAAAAGGGAACAGACAAGAAAGGATGGAAACTAGATTTTCTTGCAAAATTCGTCACTCGTCGCTGTATTGAATTGTTTAATGTGGGGACAGGGTCATAGTGTATGTATTTTTTAAATTTATTGGGAGCATTATTGAAAGGTATACATTTGTTTTACTGCCCACTTGACTGCCTAGAAAAGAATGCTGTCTTGGGCTAATAAGGGGAGCCATAGTGTTTCCTGGGTGAGCACTGACCCTTAGAGAATCCCGCAAGATTCACTGTGGAATGTGCTGTGTGCTGGCTAAGAGCTGGAGGACTTGTCATCTTCTGAATCAGACCTCTGTGGGTGGAGGTGTTGATGAGGGTGCTTCAGGTGAGACTAGCTGTGGTAAGGCACGTGTCCCCTAACCGTGGCCCTCTAGCCACATTTATTTAAATTAGTGCTTCTCAACCTTGAATATATGCTTTACCATTTTGAGGCAGAATTGGGAAGTAATGCAACCTTTTTATGCAGGTTTAATAAAACCTGCACAGACAGGTTTAAATAAAACCAGTCCAAAACCATAAAACAATGAATTCAAGAGAAAAGTAAGATGTATTAAAATATATTTGGCAACAGGTAAATACTCATGTAGGACTTTGCCCGAGACAAAAATAACCCCATAATTTCCAAGATGCTCTTACAGGACTGTTTGCTCTAGTAAGAGTCTTGTTTTAAAGAAAGTATGTCTTAGCTAAGTGTGGTGGTGCATACCTATAATTTGAGCAATCTGAGAGGCTGAGGAGGGCTAGATTAATTTTTTTTTTTACTTTATCCTGAGCCACCTAGAAGTTAGCAAGGTATTGACTTTATTTATTTATTTTTCATTTATGTATTTGATACAGCATCTCACTACACTTGAACTGGGACTTGTAGTGATCCTTATGTTTTCAGCCCTTCCAGTGCTGAGATTACAGGCATGTGCCACCACTCCCAGACTCAGTCACTGGCTCAGTCCACCCTGGGGGCAGAGACGGGGCCAGCATGGCATTCAGGACGTGGGATCGAACCCTGGTCCCTGCATTTGTCTAAGCAGGTGCTTAGTCCACCAAGCTAAGATCTTAACTTTAAATAAATACATCAGTAAATAAATAGGACTAGGAATGTTGCTCAGTATAAATAAAGACCCTGAATTCAATTTCTAGCATCCTTCAAAGAATGAAAATCTGGAAGGTCTTACCAAGCCTTTAAGTTCTAGATAGATAGTTATCTGGACTGGCAAAGCAGCAGCCCCTTTCCTTCCAAGAAAATCATATGTAAAACATACATAGTATAAAACAGATTAAATTTCTTCCTTCCTTCCTGTGAGCCATGGTAGCTGATCCCCAGGGTGTGTTTGGTCTAAGGGTCTACATGAATAATTATGCAAGTGGGGTCTCCAGAGCCAGAGCTAAGCTGAAGTAGACAAAAGCAAATCTACATTTATTATAGTAAGGGAACAGCTTACTCCCTAAGATTTCTTTTTTTCTTGGAACAATAAAGCAATTCCTTCAGCCTTACTATTGAAGATAACTTTTAAGAATTAAAGGAGAGAACTAATTTCTTTAGGGAAAGAACTCAATTTTTTTTTCCTATACTTCTTCATTGCTCACCTAAAGGAAATAGTGTAGGTATGAATGGGTGAGACACTCTACTTGCTAAATACTCCAAGACTAGTATAACTTCAGATCAGTTACTTAGGCATAAAATGAAGTCATTTAAAGACTGTCTTTAGTGTGTCTTCTAGTTTAAAGATTCAAAATGTCTCTTGTGAATAGGACTGAGATACTTACAGTTTCTTTTCACTAGTACTTTATCTTATGTTGAGCATCAGATCTCTTTTTTGAAGCAGTATGTAGTAGAATCAATGCGTTTTAGAACCTGTTCTTTAAGAATCTGTTATTTTACAAGAAAGCTAAGTGATAGCTAGTTTAACATGTGAATTTGGGAAGGATGGAAATTAGGCCTAGGAAGTCACTTGTCTAAAGGAAAACACCTGGTGGTTGCGCATTATAAAACTAGCTGACATTCTCACACAGGAGGAGCTGAGATCTTTGTTTCCACTTTGGACAGTGTCACATACCAAGAATCGAACATTACTGTCAATAAAACAAAAGTGGTTTTATTGATTGGTAGGAATCGGGCTTGATTCTGGGCTGGAAGCCTGATATGTTTTACCTCTTTGGTATGTCTCACTTCTTATAATATTTCTAAGACTGGTCAGCAGGCCTTCTGGGCTTAATTTTGTAGATTGTCATGAAAGTATTGTAATAAATAACACCATGATGATGTACCTTTATATGTATGTATTTCTGGAAACAATAAATTATAATCTAAACAATCTAACAATATGAAATAAATCTAACCTTCTAAAATGAATAGTTACCATTATTTTCTCTTAACACATACACTCTTCCCACATATACTAAGACCTTTGAAGGACATGTTTTTTTTTAAAACCCACACAAATCAGGTCAAAACTTTGCCCAAAGTCAGTGCATACACTAAGGATTCTTGGGGAGAAGTGCACCTCATGAGCACGTGAGAACACTTTTGGAAAAATCTATCTGTGCTACACTTCAGACTCAGAGAACTTGGTGAGGAGGAACATGTGGCTGCATCTTTGCATTGGTTACCAGGGAAACGGACTCTGAAGAAGTTTACATTCAGGAAGTATACTGGAAAATATTCCCAGAAATGACCCTGTGGGAAACTGGAAGGAAAATATTGGGCTGAGGAGTTAAGCAGAAATGTAGTTGTAATGTACTCTTTAGCCCATCTCGTGGGAAGAGCCTTGGAAGTCCTTGGCCTGACTCTCCCTTCAGGTACATCGCAAAATAGAAGGAGGCAGCAGGGTCCAAATTCTTCTCACTCCAAAGCTCTAGTGGGTCTGAGTCCCTGATGCCCATGTCCTTCTCAGGCTGGGTGTTGCACTTGCCTATTACCATCATCACTAGGTAGAAGTGTACAGAGAAATATCCCATGAATCATGAGCTTCCCAGAGTTGCAGCATTTCTGTCTCCTCACGACAGTCAGGGCAATTCCCCAGCAGTGGTGGGACTGCTTTATTCCTTCACTGCTTCATTGGTTTGAAAATCCCAGAGTGACCAGCAATATTGACCGTTCATATGTAGTAGCACTGCCTCCAAACTGAGTCAGTGTAATTCTTATAAACTTACCATATTTATTTATTTTTTAAATCAAAACTTCTTTTATTTACTTGTTTGATATGGGATCTCGATATGCAGCTCAGACTTGCAATGATCCTTCTGTCTCGGCCTCCCCAGTGCTGGGATTACAGGCTTGTGCCACCACGTCCAGTCTCGGTGGCTGGCTCAGCATGGGACCGGCATGGCATATAGTACCTGGGATCAAACCCTGGTCCTCGGACTGCCAAGCTATCTCTTTACCTCATTTAAATATACCAAGTTTTGTCTTTAAGAATGAGAATAAATTTTGTGAATTTTAGTCAATATCAAAATTTTACTTGAAATTGGCAAGTTTTAATTTTGTCAGTAGAAATGGTAGAACTAGAATACCAGAAAAAATTTTTCTAAAGATGACCAGTTGCAAGATGCCTATTATTTTATTTCAAGGTTTAATATTACAACACTATTATATACTACAGTATGGTACTAGAGAAGGACAGATAGACAACTTGAAACAAAAAAGATTAGAAACTTTAATTATAGGCTTTCACATGTATGGTCAATCTATTGATAAAGGTAGATTAAAACCTTTAATTATAGTCTCTCACATATATGGTCAATATATTGATGAAGGTGTAAAAATAATTCAGATGAATAGTTTTTCAACATATGAGACTGGAAAAGTTAAGATAGCCATTTACAAAACAAAAAATTTCTATCTGTACCACACATCTTATACAAAAATTAATTTAATATTAATCACAGGTCTATATACAAAATATAAAGCTTAAAACTTCTAGAAGAAAACATCTGAGTGTTTTGATTAGACCCAGGGTTGCTTAACTATTATACTAAAAGTATAATCCACAAACTATAAGTTAGACTCTGAAAACTGGAATTTTCTACTAAGCAGGACATTGCTAGGAGAATGAAAACAAGTCACAAAGAAGATACTTGAAAAATATATTCTGGCAAAGAATTTGTATTTAGAGTTTTTATAAAGAGTTTTCAAACTTTAGTAACTAGACAATAACAACAACAAAAAATATAAACTATTTGAAAAGATACTTTGCCAAAGGAACTGTACATAAAGAGAAAGAAAAATGTTCAACAACATTAGTCATTAGGAAAAGCAAATTAAACTGCAAGGAAGATATTACCTACATTTATTAGAATATCTAAATGAAATAAAGGAGGATTGTTATTTATACTGAGAGCTGCTGAGGATCCAGAGCAGCTGGGAATTTCAAATATTTCTGGGAGGTATAAATAATAGAACAGATATTTAAAAAATGTTTTGCAAGTTTCTTGTAAGGATAAACATACTCTTACCCAGTGACCCAGGATCCTTCTCCTAGGTGTTTACTCACAAGAAATGAAAACTTCCATTAACATAGAAATACACAAAAAATTTATGTGTGAATGTTTATCTAGCCTTCTTCACGGGAGCCCAAACATGTAAAGTATGCAAACATCCTTCAGATGCTTAATTGATAAGTAAACTCTAGAGCATTTTATGCAAAGAAAACAGGTCAGCAATGAGAAGAAATGAACTTCTGGTTTCTTTTGGCTAGCTTAGCCCACCCTAAGGGTGGGGCTGGCACAGCATGTGGTGTTGGGGATTGAGCTGCAGGCCCCTGGGCCTGCCTAAGCTTTCCTAAGCAGGCACTTTAGAGTACAGAGCTATCTCACTGGCCCCCAGAAGCGAACTTCTGATGAGTGGACCTGCGTCCATTATAGTAAGTGAAGGATCACCAGAGGTAAAGGCTTGCACTCTGGGTGATTCCATTCTGGAAAGGAGAACTTTTAAGAACAGAAATTATGCCAGTTGTTAGATACAAAAGTCAGGGAAAGAGAGGCCTTCTTATAAAAGAGTATGAGACAATATTTTGGGTGATGGAATTACTTTCTGTTTTGGTGGTGGCTCACAAAACTCATCAAAGTGTATGTTAAATATGGTAAATTTTAAAGTATGCAAATTGTATAACTCAGTGCAATATTTTTGAAGGCTATTGGAAATTCTATTGTCTTATCTGGTGGAAAAGTTACTGCATGGAAACAGGAAGCCTGTGGAGCCTGAGATTATAGGGCTGATAGATTTCTCATGTGTCCCTGACAGTATCCCACAGTCAGTAATAAATGTTTGGGCTACTCCTTTGATAGTTCATATTTGGGCCTGAAAATTATGCCCTGTTCAGATCACAAACCCATACAAACCAAGGTGTATGTGAAATGGGCCTTTAAAGAAGCTTGTTGTAGCAAGGTTGCAACATAGGAGAGATTTCCAGGAAGGAGAAAGTGTAAAAGTAAAAACTCAGAGGCAGGTAGAAGGAGGTACTTGTGGATTATATTTGAGGAGTAAAGAAAAATTGGGACATGTGATAGTGTGCTAAAAGATTGTCTATAATTGTGTAATCAACAAACCATCTAATTCTGAGAAGGGAATTTGGCTGATGGATGGTCACAGCTATCTTTTGGGGAGATTGCTAGGCCAGGAGCCCTGAGGATGCTGAATGACTGAAGAGAAAACAGTAGTTCTAAAGACCTTCTCACCTTCTCTTCATCCAATGGAACTTCAGCTTTTACCTACATCTATATTCCCTTCCCTCTGTAGTGCCCTAGAAATAATTACCTTCTTTGCTAGTTGAAATTTTAGAAGACTTAGTTCTGAATTTCAGGTGAGTTTATACTAAGGTGGCCCTTGCTTTTCTTTGGCACCAACCTTATACCTACTTATCTAGGCTTCTATCTTTAAAGGACCCAGTTTTAAAGTTGAATCCTCACCACAGAAGTTTGATGCTGAACTGTATTTCAAAATCCAGACGTCTCTTCTCAGTAATCTGATCTGAGGCCTTCTCTTTGGACAGAGGAATCCATGAGCTCTATCATTCTTTGAGCTCTTGAAGCTCTTACATCCCTCACTATGCACAGATATCCAGCTCCTACCTCCCTTTTCCTGAGGGCCAATCATACATCATCCTTCTTGCATCATATGCAATCTCCTTTAATTCCATAAACAACCCATTGGAGATGTTTCTCTTAGATAAGATAAAGGCTTAGAGACTTTACCCGAGTCAACCTGCACACAATTTATAAGCATCTGAAATAGCACTGAAAGTGAGAGACTGGCTTCCAGATCCTGAACTCCCACTGGCTCATGTCCAAGCATCAGCTATAGTTGAACACATAAGTCATTGCATTGGTTATGGGCCTTGGTGATCCGCTCTTGTGGAGCCAGATTATCTCATTATGAAATGTACAGGATGGTCCAAGCAGCTTCCAGTATAATATAGATATCCAAGTCCTCGAGAAAACATGAAGATTGGACAAATATAGACAACATTGAAAAGAAGGCTACAGTTGGGTAGTAACACAACTCTGAGAGTGATCTATCTTTTATGGAACAAGCCTTTCCAATAAACCAATCCAATAGAGGTTCTAAGATAGGTGAGCTCTATAGTTGCCCCAGAGTTTAGGTGCTGAAGTGCCAGATCACAGTGATTTATCCAGGCGAAGAATGACAGATGTTGACAAGCATGTGTTATGTACACTGATTTCCTTTATTTATGATATCCATATTTAAAACTATGGTTGGCCATTCTTGGTGTATTTTTAGTATCCGAATGCCAGCAACCATCAAAAATTAACACAACAATATGAAATAGTTGCAGGCTGTGTTGGCCTATTCCTACAAAATGCCTGTTGATTGAGCAAATGAATGTTAGAGTTCTCATTAAAAGATGTTAGCAAATTGAGAGATTGATAGATTGTACTTGTCATTACCCTTTTGTTCCCAGAGCAAGTGGTGGTGACGTCATTGGACATTAATACCTTGTACCACTGTACAGGTTGCTCAGCAGCAAGGAATCACACTCAGCCACAGGACAGATTGTCATTCTCACGTTAAAACGTTTTATTTTGTAGAGCTAAATTTTAAATTAAAAAAAGTCAAGAAAGGGAAATTCATGTCACTTTGTTATTGTTGTTGTTCTTAAAGGTATCATTCTCTGTGTGCTCCAGATTCTGAACAGTGATACTAATGAAATTATCAACTAATGGAAAACTTACTTTTTATGTTAAATTTTATTGCTTGTCTCTTCAAATTTTGTTTCATATGTATTATGCAACATGATTGGTTTCAACAACTGATGCATACTTCATATTTTAAAGTATTGTCTGATTGTGAAATAATTTGTATTATAAATATAAAATATTATGTGTACATTTTTCCAAAAATTATTCATAATGTATAACTCTAGAATATCATTATAAGTGTTTGGCTTTATTTATTTTAGTCTTTATTATGGATATGTCATAAGAGGCCGGCCAAATAGCTCAGTGGATTAAAATTCTGTTTTGAAATTAGTACGATATCATGAAATTTTTGTTAATGCAATCACATATGGCTTATATGATAATGAAAGCATAATATTGCTAAATAAGTGTTTCTTAACCCATATAAGTTTTTTGTGAAAGTGATAATTTATCACTGATCACTTTTGATTTTAGTTTACCTCTAAGTTCATCCTCATCTTTACATTTTAAGCTTTCCTAACATTTCAGTAGATGGAGTTTCTCTGAACAAGTTATAAAAATTTTATTAAGCTGAAATAATATACATCTTTTTATGCTTCTATTCCAAGAGTAAAGGTTTTTTGGAGAATAATAAAGAATAATGGATTAGTAATCTCCTACCCCAGTTGCTACTATTTTGATCTCTCTCTATATATGAGAAAGATAACTATATTGATATGTATTAATTTTTAAATAGAACTGGTACTCTAAGTAGGAACTAGTTGTTTTTAGTGCTATTACTTAATAAAATCTTCTTAAATTTTTATATCATTTAAAATACTCTGTGGATGTATTTTTATGATACATGGCATAATAAGTTTCTTTGACTATATTATTTTAATGTTTTTGTATAATTTAGCACAGTTACAGTGTTGCAGTGACTACCTTTGTAGATAAGTCTTTGGTACATCAAACACTATTTCTTTAAAATGTATTACTAGAAAAGAAATTCAAGACATAAATGATATATGAAATCTAAGTCTTTTGATTGAAAAAATAAATTTTAATGCCTTTTGTTTTCACTGGTTTCTTGAATTTTTGTTATGAATTTTGCTGTCTGTCGTTAAGAATGGGGGGCCTGCCCCTTACCTCAGCTCTTTAAGTGGCTGCTTCAACAAAGCAGTCAGGCTCAGGTTGCTGTGGTTCA